>JASANF010008389.1:0-10849 GCA_030248245.1 Trissonchulus sp. WLG1_4 | reverse complement strand
ATTGCTTGCTGAAAAGTATGGACCTGGATGTGGTGTCTCAAATAAAATTTCTACGTTTTATCAATATGTATATGTATATTTTCAGCAACATAAACGTTTGAAAAACAGAAACAAAATCAGAAAAAATGTTTGAATAAAAAAAATTAAGCAGGAAATACCTTGTTCGCTTTGAACTTTCTTTTTTTGAGATTTTTTATGTTTTTTTGAAGCGTAGGTCAGTCTTAAGTTTTTATAAATACTTTATTTTTATTTATTTTATTCCCGCTGTAAAATATTTCATCATAATTTGATTTTTTGTATTGAGTCTCGAGTGTTTTTTTCTTTTTTAAGACTTTTCCCCTCTCTGTACTTTTCTGCTCATCTGCTCATAGTTTTTCCAGTAATTCACCAATACATGGCCAATGTCCTATTTTATTATGGTATATTCGGAGGTGGCTGGCGGGGTGGCTGGGTTTTACCAAGGGGGTGGTGGGGCTGGGGCCGGGGCTGGCAGGGTGGCTGGGTTTTACCCACTCCCTCATTTTGCAGCCTATGAGCAAAACTGCTTTGGCGACACTACCACCCTTACCCCGTTTTTTACCCGTATTTGAAAAAAATTGTGTAGGATCTGGCTGAGAAAACAACTCTTTATCTGTGTGAACCATACATGTACACGGGGTCTTGGCTTATGGTGGGGGCGTGTCTCAGATTTTATGGACGAAAATTTAGGGGGCTTGTCCTGACGTGTCGGATACTTGAACTGACAAAAACGCTAAAATTTTTCGATTATACATAATCTCAAATATATTTTTTTTATTTTCGTATGTAGTTGTCGAGTATCAAAGGCGAAATATTAGTTTTCGCGTGCAAAACGGTCAATTTTTACCTTAAAAAATATTGAGCATACACACTTTTAAAAATTTGACACAACAGTTCCTTAATTTACACAGCAAACTTTTAATTTACACATCATTTACACAGTGCCCATTTTGAAAAAAAAACCTGCTTTTAGCTCTAAATGTTTTCGGCCGGTCAAATTTAATACAAATGTTTGCCATGTGCTGTTATTTCGCAAATTTTTTGTGTCATCATAGGGGAGATAAAAAAATCGAAGATGCACGCACACAGGGGGGTAGGGGGGGCTATCCGCGCCCCTGAGCTTGGCGGCACACCGGCACACCCCCTCATCAGACATCCCGCACCCCCCTCAACCCTCCCCCCCCTCCCTATAGCCAAGAAATTGCCCCAAAAATGCGTAAAAAGTTGAAAAATTGCTAAAAAATTTTCGGCCTTTGGGGAAAAAACACAGGAAAACCAGGAATCTGAATTTTCTGTAAAAATTTTCTATTACGGATTTTTCCGATGTTTTTTACCCTTTTCCATTCAGAGACATTTTACAGACTTTCAAAGGATTTTCAGATCATTTTTAGAGAATTTCAGGGAAAATTCAGAGAATTTCACCCAGAATTCCGAGAAATCTGAATTTTCTCTTTTGGAAAAAATGGACTTGGTTTTTCAGATGAATTTCAGATACATTTACACGAATTTCAGATAAAAATCCGCCTGATATTCACACATGGAAAAAACCTGTGAATTTTCTCTGAATCTCGTGTAAAATGTACCTGAAATTTATCTGAAAAGCCATTAACAATTTTTGAGTTAAATGCAGTTGGGGGGGTGGAGGGTTGAGGGGGGTGCCGGATGTCTGATGGGGGGGGGGGGGGGTGTGCCGACCACCCACAGGGGGGGCGGGGGGGCGGATACCCCCCCACCCCCCCCCCCCCCTGTGTGCGTGCATCTTTGATTTTTTACCCCCCCCCCCTATGATGACACAAAAATTTGCGAAATAACAGCACATGCAAACATTGTATTAAATTTGACCGGCCGAAAACATTAGAGCTAAAAGCAGGTTTTTTTTCAAAATCGGCACTGTGTAAATGATGTGTAAATTAAAAATTTGCTGTGTAAATTAAGGGTCTGTTGTGTAAATTTTTAAAAGTGTGTATGCTCAGTATTTTTTAGGTAAAAATTGACCGTTTTTGCACGCGAAAACTAATATTTCGCCTTTGATACTCGAACTACATACGAAAATAAAAAAAATATATTTGAGATTATGTATAATCGAAAATTTTAGCGTTTTTGTCAGTTCAAGTATCCGACACGTCAGGACAAGCCCCCCTAAAATTTCATAAAATCTGAGACACGCCCCCACCATAAGCCAAGACCCCGTGTACATGTATGGTTCACACAGATAAAGAGTTGTTTTCTCAGCCAGATCCTACACAATTTTTTCAAATCCGGGTAAAAAACGGGGTAAAGGTGGTAGTGTCGCCAAAGCAGTTTTGCTCATAGGCTGCAAAATGAGGGAGTGGGTAAAACCCAGCCACCCTGCCAGCCCCGGCCCCAGCCCCAGCCACCCTTGGGTAAAACACAGCCACCCCACCAGCCACCTCCAAATATACCATAATAAAATAGACATTGGCCATGTATTGGTGAATTACTGGAAAAACTATGAGCAGATGAGCGGAAAATTACAGAGAGGGGAAAAGTCTAAAAAAAAGAAAAAAACATTCGAGACTCAATACAAAAAATAAATTATGATGAAAAATATTACAGCGAAATAAAAATAAATCAAAATAAGGTATTTTAAAAACTTAAGACTGACCTACGCTTCAAAAAAATACAAAATCTCAAAAAAGAAAGTTCAAAGCGAACAAGGTATTTCCTGCTTAATTTTTTTTATTCAAACATTTTTTCTGATTTTGTTTCTGTTTTTCAAACGTTTATGTTGCTGAAAATATACATATACATATTGATAAAACGTAGAAATTTTATTTGAGACACCACATCCAGGTCCATACTTATAAAAAGATCCCAGAATTTAAAAGTTTAACCCAGACGCACACTCTTGAAAACAGAGATGAAAGTTTTTCAGAAATTTGCTTAGAGCCACAAAGTCGTAGTTTAAAGCGACCAGTGCCATAATTAAATTATCTTTACATGAAATTGCGCTTAGGTAGCACTATATGTAATCACTCTGCACATTTTTTCAAAATGATGCAAAAAATGAGCATGTGTGTCTGACGACGCAAAATTTTTGAGGAAAAAACACTGCCAAGTGCCAACCCTGCTACTGTTTTGTGCATGCTTCCAACTGAAGTATTTAAAACCAAAACCAACCCAGGGTAAAGCGTTCAGCCAGGAAGCATTGTTTTTTTAACATAAAATCAATGGAGTTCTTTAGGCAGCTCTATGCAAAAGCTCATCCTGAAACACTTACAAAATTCAATCAAGTTTAAACTTAACTTGAAGTTTTAATGACACAAAACTTAAGTAGAAAAAGTGATCCATAGCAGTAGCAAAATATATCTATAGTAGAAAAATAGTAAGAACTAACTCAAAAGGCGAAAGAGGACCAAATGGTGGTCACCTAACCCCCCGCCCCTTCTGAAAAATAGTCAGGTCTACATTTTGAATTGATTTTATAAAGGCATGAGTCGTACGCGCTGATACACAGCTTTCTGGGAGATAATTCTACATTTTGGAAAATCTATGCTGAAAGTAACTAGCAGCAATATCGGAACTGACACGAGGAACCTTCAGTTTTAAAAAATGTGAACGCAGACCAGAATTGGGAGCAGTGGCGTATCCAGGATTTCGCAAAGGGAGGGGCTGCGACCGGGGGGGGGGGGGTGCGGAGCAGCCGTGAGCCACCTAACCTCGGGGGGGGGGTGCGGAGCAATGTGAGCCACCATGTTGAGGAGTGAGCCATCGCCGCTCAAAGGGGGGGGGGGGGCTGCGACCCTCTAAGGGGGGTGCTCAAACCGCAAAGGGGGGGCTGCAGCACACCCAGCCCCCCCACAGGAAAAAATCTGAGTAGAAAAAATGTAGAAAACCGTTTTCTACAATTTTTCTACATTTTTTCTACTTTTTTTCTACAATTTTTCTACTTTTTTTCTACTTTTTTCCACTTTTTTTCTACTTTTAGGTTTTTTTAAAGATTTAAATTTTTGGCATCGAAATTAAAATTTTATCAATGTTTTCAAGTCTTGACAGCCATTTTTGTTTCGAACAACTGCATTTTTTACAATTTTTGCAAAATTTTATTTTTTGCCGTTTCTACTTTTTTTCTACTATTTTTCTACTTTTTTTCTACAACTTTTCTACTTTTTGGGTTGCCGACCCCTCGCGAAGCAGGGGTGCAACCCATTGTATTCATATTCCTGTTTTTTTGTTGGGTTGCCGACCAGTTGCGAAGCAAAGGCAACCCTTTTGTATCTGAAATGTCTGTTATTATTAATATTATTAATATTATTATTATTACAAGTTTAGTGCGTCTAGTTTAGACTAGTTTTACAACTAAAAGTCCAGCGCATCTGAATATGTTAAAATTTGTTGAATTCAAAAGATGGTTCAAATTGAAATGTAAAAATGGTTCAAATTTAAATGTAAAGAGATTTGATCCAACATGGGCTGATTTTGAATAGTCACAAAGGTTGGATTTTAAAAGGCCCATAGTAGACAATAGGAATGACGGACAACCATGAAATTGACATCAATCGCTTAGATTTAAGGAGCGCTTTAAAATGAGGGGTCACATGACCCTGTCACGTGAGCGTACCCTGAGATATTTATTTCGGGGTAATCTGAAGTGCCAGGTGGTCATGTGACCCCTCTTTCGAAAGCCCTGCACGCCAGCAATCCAATGATACCATTCTTGTGTCCGTCCGAGTTCCTAAAGGCCAGTTATGGCGCCTTTAAGGATGTGAGAAAAAGAACACTTTTCGTAATGTAGTAATTACGATTTAATTATGATAACAGTGTTCTATGGGGTGAATTCCTTTAAAGTCCCATAACGTTTGTTATGCGGGTCGTAGCGACTTGGGAGTTTCATTATTCGATTGGTGAGATAAAGCGCTTTCGATTGATGGGTCACATGACCCCCTTACTAAAAGTTGACGTTAGTCTTGACCTTGGCGCCCGGACAAAAACCGCTGTAATCAGCCCCAGACACTTTTTATCAAAAAATTATGCCTTGTGCCACGCTTACAACAGGTTGTACTACATTTTTGAGAAGTATTGAGAAGTATGATGAAGAATCTGTCATTATCATTATTTTTAGTATAGTTCATATTATGTAACAAGTTTAGTGCGCAGGGTACGTCAGGGTCCAGGTATAAACAGAAAGCAAATACGCGGATCACCAAAAACACAAAAGTTCGAATAAGTTTCTGATAAATAAGTAGCTGGACATGAAGTCCGTAAGTATATAATTCAAATACTTCCGTTGTGTTCAAAAAATGCCAAGTTAAAAATTTGAAAATAGAAACCCCCGGCTGGACTCGAACCAGCGACCAGAGGGGTCAAACGCCTCGATGCTAACCACTACACCACGGGGATTACGACAATGGTAAGTTAAAATAAGTTTAAGTTATTTTGTTTGTTTTAGTTAACAGTATGGACTGGTTCCAAAAATTAATTTTATTTCCATAAAAAGAATTAAGCTTAGGAGTTAACCGAAAAATGATAAGCGGGTTATGAGCTTTCGTTTGGTATATTTGAAACTGGGTTTGGTACATTAAAAACTGGATTATTATATTTATCATTATGCTTAGGATAGTTTATATCCTATTAATTAATCCTTTGGCTTCTTATGTTGCCACTTTTTTGTGTGAAATGCTTTATGGATATTGACCAAACTTTGGTGGAAGGGTCCCCCCCTTGAGTACTTGCACCCCCCAACTTGATGGACTCGTGGCCCCTCGGGGGCCCGGGTCACGTGACCTTGAAAACTGGATCTGGTGTGTATGGACGAAACCTGTTGGGTTTATGTTTCAGCCATTAGGGGGTGTAAAAAGTGGGTTTTAGGGGTCGAATTTTCGAAATTTGGATTTTGACGTCCCTAGGGGTAATTTGGACCCCGGAACACGAATCCGAGGTACATTTTCGTCTAGGACCCCTCTGGACCCTTCCATGACCCCCCTAGGGCACCCTGCCCAGGGGGTCCCCAGGGGTCAAATTTTCGAAATTGGGATTTTGACGTCCCTAGGGGTAATTTGGGCCCCGGAACACGAATCCGAGGTCCATTTTCGTCTAGGACCCCTCTGGACCCTTCCATGACCCCCCTAGGGCACCCTGCCCAGGGGGTCCCCAGGGGTCAAATTTTCGAAATTGGGATTTTGACGTCCCTAGGGGTAATTTGGGCCCCGGAACACGAATCCGAGGTCCATTTTTGTCTAGGACCCCTCTGGACCCTTCCATAACCCCCCTAGGGCACCATGCCCAGGGAGGCCCCAGGGGTAAAACTTACGAAATTGGGATTTTGACGTCCCTAGGGGTAATTTGGGCTCCTGAACACAAACAGAGGGACCTCTACCTAGAATAGAGGGTCCTTTGCTTAGAATAGAGGGTCCTCTACCCACTGTCGGCAACCCCTTGATGTCACCCGACTTGTTGGGTTGCCGACTAGTTGCGAAGCAACAAAAAGCAACCCTTTTGTATCTGTCATGTCCGTTATTATTGGGTTGCCGACTAGTTGCGAAGCAACAAAAAGCAACCCTTTTGTATCTGTCATGTCCGTTATTATTATTATTATTATTGGGTTGCCGACTAGTTGCGAAGCAACAAAAAGCAACCCTTTTGTATCTGTCATGTCCGTTATTATTATTATTATTATTGGGTTGCCGACTAGTTAATATTAATATTATTATTATTCTCCGGACACTAATTTGAAACAGGTTTTTCACAGCCCCCCCTGGTCGGATTGGTCCCAAACTTTGGTAGAGGGATCTCTACCGTTAGTACTTGCACCCCCCAACTTTATGGACTCGTGGCCCCTCGGGGGCCCGCGTCACGTGACCTTGAAGGGAAAATGGACGAAACCTGTTGGGGTTATGTTTCAGCCATTAGTATAAAAGGGTGTAAAAGATGGGTTTCAGATGTCCAATTTTCGAAATTTGGATTTGGACGTCCCTAGGGGTAATTTGGGCCCCGGAAGACGAATCCGAGGTCCATTTTCGTCTAGGACCCCTCTGGACCCTTCCATGACCCCCTTAGGGCACCCTGCCCAGGGGGTCCCCAGGGGTCAAATTTTCGAAATTGGGATTTTGACGTCCCTAGGGGTAATTTGGGCCCCGGAACACGAATCCGAGGTCCATTTTCGTCTAGGACCCCTCGGGACCCTTCCATGACGCCCCTAGGGCACGCTGCCCAGGGGGTCCCCAGGGGTCAAATTTTCGAAATTGGGATTTTGACGTCCCTAGGGGTACTTTGGGCCCCGGAACACGAATCCGAGGTCCATTTTCGTCTAGGACCCCTCGGGACTCTTCCATGACCCCCCTAGGGCACGCTGCCCAGGGGGTGCCCAGGGGTCAAATTTTCGAAATTTGGATTTTGACGTCCCTAGGGGTAATTTGGGCCCCGGAACACGAATCCAAGGTCCATTCTCGTCTAGGAGCCCTCGGGACCCTTCCATGATGACACCCCTAGGGCACCCTGCCCATAGGGGTAATTTGGGCTCCAGAACTTTTTTGCCCAATCTAGAGGGTTCTTTGCCTAATCTAGAGAGTCCTTTACCTAAAACATAGGGTCCTCTACCTAGAATAGAGGGTCCTCTGCTTAGAATAGAGGGTCTTTTAACACCGGTCGGCAACCCGTTGATGTCACCCGACTTGTTAATATTAATATTATTATTATTCTCCGGACACTAATTTGAAACAGGTTTTTCTCAGCCCCCCCCCTGGTCGGATTGGTCCCAAACTTTGGTAGAGGAATCTCTACCGTTAGTACTTGCACCCCCCAACTTTATGGACTCGTGGCCCCTCGGGGGCCCGCGTCACGTGACCTTGAAGGGAAAATGGACGAAACCTGTTGGGGTTATGTTTCAGCTATTAGTATAAAAGGGTGTAAAAGATGGGTTTCAGATGTCCAATTTTCGAAATTTGGATTTGGACGTCCCTAGGGGTAATTTGGGCCCCGGAAGACGAATCCGAGGTCCATTTTCGTCTAGGACCTCTCGGGACCCTTCCATGACCCCCCTAGGGCACTCTGCCCAGGGGGTCCCCAGGGGTCAAATTTTCGAAATTGGGATTTTGACGTCCCTAGGGGTAATTTGGGCTCCGGGACACGAATCCGAGGTCCATTTTCGTCTAGGACCCCTCGGGACTCTTCCATGACCCCCCTAGGGCACGCTGCCCAGGGGGTCCCCAGGGGTCAAATTTTCGAAATTGGGATTTTGACGTCCCTAGGGGTACTTTGGGCCCCGGAACATGAATCCGAGGTCTATTTTCGTCTAGGACCCCTCGGAACCCTTCCATGACCCCCCTAGGGCACCCTGCCCAGGGGGTCCCCAGGGGTCAAATTTTCGAAATTGGGATTTTGACGTCCCTAGGGGTAATTTGGGCCCCGGAACACGAATCCGAGGTCCATTTTCGTCTAGAACCCCTCGGGACTCTTCCATGACCCCCCTAGGGCACTCTGCCCAGGGGGTCCCCAGGGGTCAAATTTTCGAAATTGGGATTTTGACGTCCCTAGGGGTAATTTGGGCCCCGGAACACGAATCCGAGGTCCATTTTCGTCTAGGACTCCTCGGGACCCTTCCATGACGCCCCTAGGGCACGCTGCCCAGGGGGTCCCCAGGGGTCAAATTTTCGAAATTGGGATTTTGACGTCCCTAGGGGTACTTTGGGCCCCGGAACACGAATCCGAGGTCCATTTTCGTCTAGGACCCCTCGGGACTCTTCCATGACCCCCCTAGGGCACGCTGCCCAGGGGGTCCCCAGGGGTCAAATTTTCGAAATTTGGATTTTGACGTCCCTAGGGGTAATTTGGGCCCCGGAACACGAATCCAAGGTCCATTCTCGTCTAGGAGCCCTCGGGACCCTTCCATGATGACACCCCTAGGGCACCCTGCCCATAGGGGTAATTTGGGCTGCAGAACTTTTTTGCCCAATCTAGAGGGTTCTTTGCCTAATCTAGAGAGTCCTTTACCTAAAACATAGGGTCCTCTACCTAGAATAGAGGGTCCTCTGCTTAGAATAGAGGGTCTTTTAACACCGGTCGGCAACCCGTTGATGTCACCCGACTTGTTATTATTATTATTATTATTATTAATATTATTCTCCGGACACTCATTTGAAACAGGTTTTTCACAGCCCCCCCTGGTCGGATTGGTCCCAAACTTTGGTAGAGGGATCTCTACCGTTAGTACTTGCACCCCCCAACTTTATGGACTCGTGGCCCCTCGGGGGCCCGCGTCACGTGACCTTGAAGGGAAAATGGACGAAACCTGTTGGGGTTATGTTTCAGCCATTAGTATAAAAGGGTGTAAAAGATGGGTTTCAGATGTCCAATTTTCGAAATTTGGATTTGGACGTCCCTAGGGGTAATTTGGGCCCCGGAAGACGAATCCGAGGTCCATTTTCGTCTAGGACCTCTCGGGACCCTTCCATGACCCCCTAGGGCACGCTGCCCAGGGGGTCCCCAGGGGTCAAATTTTCGAAATTGGGATTTTGACGTCCCTAGGGGTAATTTGGGCCCCGGAACACGAATCCGAGGTCCATTTTCGTCTAGGACCCCTCTGGACCCTTCCATGACCCCCTAGGGCACCGTGCCCAGGGGGTCCCCAGGGGTCAAATTTTCGAAATTGGGATTTTGACGTCCCTAGGGGTAATTTGGGCCCCGGAACACGAATCCGAGGTCCATTTTCGTCTAACACCCCTCTGGACCCTTCCATGACCCCCCTAGGGCACGCTGCCCAGGGGGTCCCCAGGGGTCAAATTTTCGAAATTGGGATTTTGACGTCCCTAGGGGTACTTTGGGCCCCGGAACACGAATCCGAGGTCAATTTTCGTCTAGGACCCCTCGGGACCCTTCCATAACCCCCTAGGGCACGCTGCCCAGGGGGTCCCCAGGGGTCAAATTTTCGAAATTGGGATTTTGACGTCCCTAGGGGTAATTTGGGCCCCGGAACACGAATCCGAGGTCCATTTTCGTCTAGGACCCCTCGGGACTCTTCCATGACCCCCCCTAGGGCACGCTGCCCAGGGGGTCCCCAGGGCTCAAATTTTCGAAATTGGGATTTTGACGTCCCTAGGGGTAATTTGGGCCCCGGAAGACGAATCCGAGGTCCATTTTCGTCTAGGACCCCTCTGGACCCTTCCATGACCCCCTTAGGGCACCCTGCCCAGGGGGTCCCCAGGGGTCAAATTTTCGAAATTGGGATTTTGACGTCCCTAGGGGTAATTTGGGCCCCGGAACACGAATCCGAGGTCCATTTTCGTCTAGGACCCCTCTGGACCCTTCCATGACCCCCCTAGGGCACCCTGCCCAGGGGGTCCCCAGGGGTCAAATTTTCGAAATTGGGATTTTGACGTCCCTAGGGGTAATTTGGGCCCCGGAACACGAATCCGAGGTCCATTTTTGTCTAGGACCCCTCTGGACCCTTCCATAACCCCCCTAGGGCACCATGCCCAGGGGGGCCCCAGGGGTCAAATTTACGAAATTGGGATTTTGACGTCCCTAGGGGTAATTTGGGCCCCGGAACACGAATCCAAGGTCCATTCTCGTCTAGGAGCCCTCGGGACCCTTCCATGATGACACCCCTAGGGCAGCCTGCCCATAGGGGTAATTTGGGCTCCAGAACTTTTTTGCCCAATCTAGAGGGTTCTTTGCCTAATCTAGAGAGTCCTTTACCTAAAACATAGGGTCCTCTACCTAGAATAGAGGGTCCTCTGCTTAGAATAGAGGGTCTTTTAACACCGGTCGGCAACCCGTTGATGTCACCCGACTTGTTGTTGTTGTTTTTCCTGTGATCAAAAGTTTGTTACTCGTTTTTCTCTGGAGTTACTGGGGGGATTGGTCCCAAACTTTG
>JASANF010008388.1:0-12555 GCA_030248245.1 Trissonchulus sp. WLG1_4 | reverse complement strand
AAATTCCGAGACCGCAAAAACCGATACTTTGGGTCATTTTTTGCCAATTTTTTCCCTACTGATTTGGTGAATTTTTACAAGTTTTTTTATTTAAAATTACATGACCATGGTCAGACACCTTATGTATATATAACTAATAGCTACATCACGGCAATTTTGGTTACATTCCTGGTTCTTTTCTTTCCGCGAGTTGTGTGGGACCATGTCTTCCTTAATATAGTGAAATTTTGACCTCTGCCCCAAACAGATGCAATTTGTCCTTGTTCTCGCCAGAAAGTATATAGCAATTATGGACACTGTTTGGCTCGAATTTAGTTAAAAATTGCTCCGATTTTATTGGAATGACCCAGTGGCGTAGCCGGGAAAAAATTTCGAGGGGGAATGACTTTTTGATTTTTTTAAATGTGCTAAAATGCACTTAATTGCAATTTGAACGAAAAAACGACACATATTAGCATATTTCGTTCAAAAAAAACGCTACTATTCTGACCAGAGCGGCATCGAATGTAAAATTGGAGCTCAAAACACCGAAAATTAAAAATCTGCTGGACCGACAATGGTCCAGAAGCTAGCAAATTCAAAAACTTCGAAGATTTTTGACATCACGAGCCTGCTACCCTAAAACAGCTAAAAGCCTACATTAAACAGTGTACTAAGCAAATAAATAGTGTACAATGCACCCATGTATAGCAGGTGGGGGAAAAAAACCCACTCCATTTTTTGGGGAAAAAACCCACCCCAGTTCCGGAACTTGGGTATGTGGTACATACAGGTCTAAAAATTTTCCAGCGTATAGTACAGTCCCTGTAGGCAAATGTATATAAGCGGTATCCAAACTGGGTCTCGTTGGTACTTTTTATGATTAGAAATTCTGACCCCCCATTTGACCCGACATGGGTCCAAGGGAGGTGAATTTTGGAGTCTCATTTCTCAGCACTAGAAAGATGCGAGTTCAAATGTGAAAAACATTTTCACAGAGGACTACCCTTCCTCTATTCATGACCGCAGTGACAGGTCCCTCCTTTCTTAGTACGAGGGGGGCATGACCGAAATAAGACTGGTAAAAAAAACCCATGGGGTAAAACCCACTTTATCAAAATGGTCTGGTGATATCAAAATCTAGTAGCTACTCCGAGTTAGAGAATAGTACCGAAAAAGACGTTTATTGTTAACACAAATGCAAATACTGACATTTCTCGATTCGAGTTCTGAAATACGGGCCTTAATAGTCGGACTTTGTCATTTTGAGGTCCCTTTGGAATTTACTATTACTAAACTCATACTAATTGGAATTTACAGCGAACTATGTGTAGCCACCAATTGGCATAAAACTTTTGACTAGCCTAACGCAAAAGAATAAAATATAATAATAATCGCACAGACAGACTTGAAATGTAGTACGAGCACGAGGAAAGAAAGCTAATCACAAACATACCTTTTGTGTGTGTATATATTTCAACTTACTGAGAAACCTAACAACCACGATAAAATTTGTTTCAGGAAAAAAATTGACAAAATCTCGCTGTTTGGTGTGAAATTTTGGTGAAATAAAAACTCAAAGATTTCCTGCAAAAAATATAAAAACCAAAGGGGGGACCACAGGAAAATTTTTCACAGATTTGAAAAACCGAGACCGGGTACAAACCGAGACTTTTCGACTACCGAGACCGAGACCGAGACCGAGACCGAGACTGGGCTAGTCTCGGGTTTTGACCGAGACCGAGACCGAGACCGAGACCGAGACTTCCATCCCTATTCAGCGAGTTAAATTATTAGGGATGTCGCGGATATCCGCATCCGCATCCGCTTATGATCCGCAACTTTTTGACATCCGCATCAGCAAAAATTGAATGCGGATGTGCGGATGTTGCAGATTCGGCAAAAATTACTAAAAATGTGGAAAATCAGACGGCAATTGTGATGTACGCTCACTGAGAAACTACTGAAATGCCACATGGTGTCAAATAAATACTGCCAGACACTAGACTACCAATATCTACCAATATTTTTAACCAATCACCATTTGTGAGCCAGACATCACACAATAGAGACATAAAAGTTCAAAAAATCAAGCCAGATATCAGATTGGCCAGCTTGTGAAGTACATGTAATGTTTTGACGCACCATTTTTTGCCACAAATAAGAAAAATAAAAAATGAAGCTTCGTTTTTCTTTTGATTTCAAAATAAGTGTCTAAATTTTTAACAATTTATCATTATTGCTGTCAGTACCTTACAGGTTACGCACAGTTTCACAGTTCAAACAGGCATTACTCCACAACGACTTAAGCAATTTGCACTAAATTTTGTGTGCATAAACTAGAGCATATGTGCTTTTACTTTGTGTAAAGAATTTAAACAAAAAGTTTTTTAATTGTGACGAAATTATCGAATGTGAATAGGTTTTCAAAACGTCATTTTTCCTACTTTGCGACTTCACTGCTAACAGGATGCCGCATCAATTTTGCTGAAACTTGGCGAAAATATTTGCCTTGAAACAAATTTTTAGAATATATAAAGAACAATGACCTATCTTCCATTGAAAAAGTTTTATAGTCGCGCAAAATCGACTGCTTTCGCGACACTACCCCCTTAAAACGGTGGATGAAACTTTATTCTAGGCTTTTTCACCTCATTGTTGGTTGCAAATCGCCTTTTATAAAGTAGGCTTCACAAATATTTGATATTGCGGGCATATTCTAACTGAGTTTTGCATGTTTGAGAGAGACTAGTCCACAAACATGTAAAGCAATAATTGTCAAAACAATATTATCAGTTTTTAACTTGCATGCTTTCGTAGATTAAAAAGAATAGACAGAGTACGTATATGATTATACACCAACCAAAACCAAAAGCATCAAGTAACCAGAGGGTCACGCCGATAGCCTTTGAGTTGGCATAAAGTTAACCAATAGCGTTTTAAACAAACTGTTGATGGCGGCGCATGGCTTAGAAGATATATATAATGAATGCACAACTTTGTTACAAACTGTTTTATCTAAGTCTCATTCCTTAGTATAAATTCTCGCATTCATACTTGCTATTTTTAGTATATTATGTATATATTTTTTGGTAAAACATTTTTCAGAAATTCGGCTCATAACTTGTTTAGAACGTATTGTAAAAGGATCCGCATCCGCATCCGCGCGGATGTCAGGAGTCAACAACCGCATCCGCGGATGTCAAAAAAGTCGCATCCGCGACATCTCTATAAATTATCCTTTTGGAGGAGACGTTTGATTCATTCAAATCTCAGTTCAGCAAGCTTTTCAGCTTGCTCAACATTCAACGGCCGCTGCGAACTTTCTACAGTAATCTCTAGGTGCATGGCTCTGTAGTCTGTATTGTCAATTCTTTTTCCGCTCTCTACGCATTACTCAAGTGCTGTGTTTTTCCTTGCACAGTCGCAACTCATGGGCGTCGTATTGTCGCGCTACAATGTCTTAATAATAATTTTTACACTGTCAAGTTTCTAAATTTATAGTTGGATTACCAGAGAAGAAGACTAACTTGTTGAAAAGTTGTGCAAAATGCTATGTTCGTTTCGTTTTGGATTGGTCTGCAGACAACGGTTTCTCATAACTTCAGTGTACTGTGACAACGTGACCTCCTTTGAAGTGCGACAATTCGTCAACTGACGACAAATTTAACGGCAGGCGTATCAACTTTTTTATTTGTGTTGAAAAATGACAAGATGTCTGTAATTGGCTTAACCACTGTGCTGACTGAAGATGTGATTTATAGTCGTTTTTGAGGGCTTTTTTAGTAGTGTTTGAAGGTTTTTTGATACTGAATTGAAAACAGTGTCTGTAGACTGAAAACGTAAGTTTTAGGTCAATGGGCCAAGTCTAGTTTTCGACGAATCGTTGACTAGTATATATATATACTGTGTGAAAACATGGTTAGGTTCAGGCTTTACCTGGTTCTTGGAGTTTTTATTTAATCCGTGTAACTGGTAAAAATTTGGGGGGAGACTCTTTGGTCAAATTTTGGGGACCCTCCCCTTCCGCTGATGAACTAGAAATACTCTCAATTCTGAAAAATTTTGAAATTTTTTCGTATATAAGTAATATTTTGCCCTAATTTTCGGAACCCTCCCTCCGGCGCCTCCATTTTAGGGGAGGGTGTGACATTTCATCGTCATGATACATCGTGTTAGAATGCCAAGCATTTGGGCTAAATAGAATCCCTTAATGAGACTTGTTTCTCGTTTCTAGTTTGAATGTCTACTAGTGTATACCGCGGTGTACGGGGTTTACGAAAGAATAGCCTATGCATTACAGACGGTGGCATTCTTTTTCCAAATTAACTAAACAGATATTAGCGCGACTCTGCTGTGCGATAATGCGACTCTGGTGCGTTATAACGCGACTCGGTCGTGCTATAATGGGCCTTCGTCCTATAACAGTACCCTGACCTCCTTTGTGCTATAACTATATCCTCAGCCATATTGATCCGATAGATCTGATCCGACCCCGATTACAGGAAACTCTTTTCCATGCTTTAGAAATACATACGTTGTTTATAGCAGAATACGTAATCTAAAATGTTCCAGGGCTATCATAATCGAACGAAATGTTGTTTATTAGCCGGCAAAATTTGCTTTGCAATGCGCTGAAAGTTTGTGCCAACATCTGGCACTCAAAAAGTTGTTTCATAACTGCAATGTCATCTTTGCAGAGTATTTAAAACGGGAGGACGGGCAATTTTTTTTATTTAATTATAAACTTAAATTAAAATAGAAATTTAAATTTCAGATATTAAAGTTCACTTTGTATGTGAAAACTTTAGCTTAAGTTTACCAAAAAAATTGAGATTTTTTTGAAATATTTAGTGTATCGGATTTCACCAAAACTTTTGTCAACTCCCCCCCACCCATAATTTGTAATCAGTGGCAGGTTGATCAGCACTTCTGATGAGAGACACCACTTTATTATTACTTTGATGCGTTCTGACGTGAAATATCTGTGTCATCTTTATATTTGACTGCTGCTGCAATATTTTTGTTTTTCTGCAAAGTTTAAGTGCCAATTTTGTCAGAAATACATGTCAGTTTTTTTAAACTGTTGTGTAGTTATTCAGGTTTCAGGTCATAACTGTGTCAATAGAACAGCTATTTTTTGTAGATTAAGCGAATTAATAATTAACTGCTCGAAGCCTTAGGCTTGATTCCCAGTGGAGAAACTTGAAATATTGATCTAATCAATCAAAGTACGATCTTCGTGGGCGGTAGCGATGACCAATCAAACTGGTGGAAACTTTTATTTTCAATTTGGAAGCAAGCCTGAGTGGAACTTAATTTTGTGCATTTTTTACCAAAAGTGCAGATAGTTTGTAATAATACACCATTGACTAGCAAATTAGTGAACGCATTTGTGACAAAGTTTTGCAAAAAAGTTTGCCATTTTTTGTGGTGACACTGACACTATTAACTGTATATATTCTGTTTCTGACTAAACGATTAATCAGTCATAAATATGTATTTGTTTATTTGTCACACTTGGTTTTTTTACTATTCCGGAATTATTTTTTCTTATTTCTCAACGCACCAATGACGTTTTTTGTTTTTTCAGACTGTTTATATTTTTATGGCCATACTCAGTAGTAGATTTTTATTTTACCAGACGTAATTTGACGACTTGATAAATCATTTACGGTCATTTCTCGGATTTTCGGCAGCCTTAAATATGCGTGCAATAATTTATTGAGGATCTATATATCTGGTCTACTGTTTTTTTATTGAAGTCTCAGTTTTTTTGACTGATTATTTATGATGCTACCCTCCGCAGCTGTGACCTAGAGATGAAGCCTGTGAGTCACTTTTCATGTGCAGTGGTTTTTTTCTGTTTGTAATGTGTTAACTATGAATTAATTAAGTCACATGAAATCACAAAATTGAGAAGGCAAAATGGTGATTTCACAAAATGGAAATTTTTTTACCAAAATGGAGTGCCGTCTAACTGTGCACTTGCTCTGAACAGGTATGGAATGGAATTTGATATAGATTAATACACATGGAATGTTTTTATTTTTATAGTATATACGATGCGTATATATATATATATATATATATATATATATATATATATATATATATATATATATATATATATATATATATATATATATATATATATATATATATATATATATATATATATATATATATATATATATATATATATATACAGTGGCGTAGCCAGAAAAAAATTTCGGGGGGGGGGAATGACTTTTCGATTTTTTGAAATGTGTTAAAATGCACTTAATTGCTATTTTTAACGCAAAAAACGACACATAATAGCATTTTTCGGTCAAAAACAATGCTAATTTTCGATCACAGCAGAATTGGACGTAAAATTGGAGCTCAAAACTCCGACAATTACAAAAATGATGGGCCGGCAAAGGGTCCGGAAGCTAGCAAATCTGCAAATTTTCCGAAATTTTTTGACATTAACAACTGTACATTTACTAAAATTGGCATTGTTGTAACAATAAAACTGCTAAAACGATACATTATACAGTGTATTAAGCAAATACATAGTGCACAATGCAACTATATGCATATACATATGCTTTCATGCAAGACAAAAGCAAAGATCACTAAGCCAAATAGTTGCAGGGGTCTGGGGGCGGCAGCCCCCAGAAAAAAATTTGGGGAAAATTTTGATTTTTAGGGCAAATTTGGTCAATTGGAGACGTATCGGAAATTTTTTCCGGCCGGACCATAAAAACCAAAGGGGGGACCCTTGTGTAAAATTTCAGTCGGAAAAAATTTCGGGGGGGGGGAATTCCCCCCATTCCCCCCCCCCTGGCTACGCCCCTGTATATGTATATATATAGTTATATATATATAGTTATATAGTTATATATATATATGTGTATATATATATATATATATATATATATATATATATATATATATATATAATTTTTTACTGTAGCAAAAAAATGTTTTTGACTGATTCTGATGCCGAAATTGGCAATGTGAATCTCATTTCGTAGAAGCGTCGTTACCCACCGGAATTGACCCTAACTCGTTTCTCTTATCTTATAGGCAAACTTAATAGCTCCTTATCCTTTAGACTTACTAGAATACAGACCTGCTTTTGGGGGGTTTCAACAGTGAAGTGAAACTAATGCTTAATCTACATGCATGTGTAATATACCGCTAATTGTGTATGGAATTCCAAAAGCTTGACTATTCGCCACATTTTGTGTAATGCAACTATATGTTAAAATTTTCACACATATACATTATATTTACAGTTAAGCATTGTTCGATATAAAATGTGGTTTGGGACAGCTTTTGCATTCCATCAAGTTACGGCTACTGGACGCAGAGTAACTGAAACTGTGGGTCTGGGTCTGTACATTATATGCTTTTAATTGTGCTATGGAGTTTATAACTGATGGCAACTAAAGCGACTAAATTAGAGAATTGAAATTAAGTACTAAAAAGAATTTTGCAATGAGGCCCATACAATTTTTATATTTTTCTATTTTTACTTATAAAGAATTCTTATAATTTAAGTTCTATTCTAAAAAATAGCTGTTTATTTTTTCAGTTTTGTGTGAATTTTTCTGGTCTTGAACTACATAGTGCAATCGTTGAAGAGCACTACAACATCTCCTTTTTTGTCGAAAATTTTCGAGGAAATTTGTCCCAACTTTTGTGGACCCAGGGACTTTTGCCTTGTTGTTATAATGGACCTTTTAGGGGATTGAGAAATATAGAAGGGATCAGATTGGTCCCCTTAATGCATAGTTTGTGATACTGTGATGTGATGCAATGCGAGCTATGTGGTGATCAGTACATTATCGTCACCGTTTGATCAAATCATCGGTCGCGAACATCCCTAATATTACTTTGATTTAATCAAGAGTACACAATAAGATAATCCTATTATTATGAAATGAAATGAAATTTATTTAATCAAGCAAGCATAATATCCCACATACAGGGACTTTATATGCAACTTACTACACAACAAAAAGTTTACGCATATAAAAAGTATAGACAGTGGCAATCAATAAACAAGATATGGGTCACACTGAGTGTGTCTGTATGTACTCTTGATGTACAATTTATCTATTTAACCTGCGCGACGTGGTTTGTATTGAGAAAACAACGAAATCAATGATCTGTACATACGCCTAGCCAACCAAGATGCAGTGTTGACAAACTAAACCAATAATCAATGGCTGAATGCTTTTCTCCTTTCGTATGGACTATCTGAATTGAGACTAAACCAATCAATGGCCTAAATGCTTTTCTTCTAACTTATGTGCAATGTCAACTGGGTGTGTAGTGATATGGTTTTGTCTGTTTCAGAAACACTTTGTGATGAGCGCGCTGATGTGCGCGGCGGAGGAGGGAAACGTGGACGGGCTGGAGGAACTCACTGCCCTCACTAGTCTGGATATTAATATGGCTAATGAGGTACTGCTATGAGTTGAAGACACTTGTATTATATTACAGATGATTTTGATTATATTTTGGAAGAAACATTGGGTGGATGTCACAAAGGTGGTTTTGCTAAACTATGGTTCTACCACTGGCGGTCCCAGACTTCGATTTCGGGGGGGGGGGGGCGGAGGTCTGAAGAAATTTTTTGACTTTTTATAATAGCATTTTTCAGCTTTACGCTAAATTGTTATAGCCGCAGCCATATCAAGGTCAATGAATTGAGTCTGTTTGTAGTAAAAACCAGTGGTGTACCCAGAAAAAAATGGAGAATTTTTCAATTTTTAGGTTGAATTTGGTCAACTGGAGACGTATCAGAAATTTTTCTCCGACAGGAAATTAAAACACATGATGGGAATGTGACATCAGACAGAAGACAGTGTATTACACAACTAAATGCAGCATAATATGCTCGTGTAGACATGCAAATGCAGCATAATGTACTCATGTATACATGCATAAGCTTTGATGAAAGATAATAGCAAGGAATAGTAAGCCACAGAGTTGCAGGGGTCTGGGGGCGGCAGCCCCCAGGAAAAAATTTGGGGAAATTTTAGATTTTTAGGCCAAATTTGGTCAATTGGGGACGCATCAGAAAAATTTTCCGACCGGACCATAAAAACCAAAGGGGGGACCCTTGTGTAAAATTTCAGTCAAAATAAATTTCGGGGGGGGGCGGCCGCCCCCCCCCCCCGCCCCCCCCCCTGGGACCGCCCCTGGGTTCTACATTCGTTTTCGTGTCGCTTTCAGCTGAGCTTGGTTTAAGAAAAGCTACGGAATTCGTGCCGAATCAGTTAGTATTTCGTAGTGAAGTTCTGTGCATGAAAACGTACATACTAAGAACCTGAGTTTAGCAAAACCACTTCCGTAAAGTCCAGCCATTGTGTCAGTAAAAGTATGTAGTGTACCTACTGTTGGATTTCTTGGTTTAAACGCTCGACTGCAGATGGTGGCGAAAATTCAGTGCCTACGTTTACTGGACCTTTGATGTCCAGTGACCAGTTTTTTTTCGGGGCAGGGGGTGGGATTGATCCCCCATATCATTTCATCCCAACCGGTTAAAGTCTCTTGGCCAAGATTCTTGGACGTATGTAAACCCCTCCTTTGGCTCCTCTTGGTGCATTGTGGTTGTGTACCCTGATCTAGTTTGTATGGGGTGCTACTTGTGCTACTCTGGTAAAATAGGTTTTCGTTATTATTTTTTATTTTTCATTTTCTCTTTAAATTCTTTTCAAAATAACTATTACTAGAAACCTGCTATTAATTGGTTAATTTCTCTGGAATTCGTTTAATTTCTAGCCACCTTTTCGCAACGATTTTCGGCTCTCATACATAATCATCCGACTTTACTACATTACTTCGCTCACTATTCATTTTCGCCAAAACTGTGGAGAATTTTTTCAAATGTCACTTTTTTAGCAGCCGTCAATTTTGATTTCCTATGTGATTTAACTTGTGACTTTGAAACCTAAATAATGCCTTTGTCAAAATGACTGTCGAAAAAGACACTCAACTCATTTTCGAAGTGTAAAAGTTAATTAACACAGTGACTTTGAGCAGAGGATTATTTTGGGCTAGAAAGGCTGCGAAAAAGACTATTGTAAATTGGTCTTTATGTTTTTTCAAGTTGCACTTTGAAATTCTAGATCAATTTTCGTAATTTTCAAATGTAATCAGAGTAAATCATTTTAGAAGCGTTTTACATAAATCGAAATTGCAACCACAAAACAAGCTGCAGTCATTTTTTCCATCTTCATTTTTGCAGAATCACATGGTGGTCTCGCTACCATTTCAAGGTTTTCTCCCTAAATTATTTTTTATCATTCACCTGGCGTGAACGCTAAATGGCGAGAACCGTCCTTCCCTGATCGACCCAACCAAAGCAGGGTTTTTTTTTTGTGCAAAACCCTGTGCAAATGCACACTTTTTTAAAATTTTGCACACAAAAATTAAAATTTTGCACAATAATGCACAGTGCCCGATGGGCCTGGGGCCCTGGGATATGCTCAAAATGCACTATTTTTAATGCCAAATCGAAAAAAAATTCTGGGGGCTGCTGCCCCCACAGCCCCGCCTATTATGGCACACACATTTTTGCAAGGTTAATTTAAGAAAGGTGGGTCGGCTTCCCTACGCTCAAAAAATTTCTTGGATCTGCATCTGACAGCCATTGTGCTAATGCCAGTAATTTCCAATATTTAGAATTTCAGCACACCAACATAAACATAGCAGCAACCAGCAGGGGTGCATATACCCAGGGTGGACGGATGGTGGGAATCCCCTCTTTTTGGTTTTTATGGTCCGGCCGCACAAATTTTCTGATATATACGTCACTAATTGACCAAATTTGGCATAAAAATCAAAATTTTTCCCATTTTTTTGTGGGGGCTGCCGCCCCCAGGCGCAGACCCAGACCCCTGCGACTCTGTGTCTTAGTAAGCCTTGCTATTACATATCTTTCATCAAAACCTATGCATGTATACACGAGTACATTATGCTGCATTTGCATGTCTACACGAGTATATTATGCTACATTTACTTGTGTTGTATACACTGTCTGATGTGACGTGACTTACCAGTGGCGTACCCAGAAAAAAATTTCGGGGGGGAATGACTTTTCGATTTTTTGTAATGGGTTAAAATGCACTTTTAACACTCATAAAACGCCTTGCAAACGCAAGACTACTAAACCACAAGGCTGCAGGGGTCTGGGGGCGGCAGCCCCCAGAAAAAAATTGGGAAAATTTTTGATTTTTAGCTTTTAGGTCAAATTTAGTCAACTGGAGGCGTAGCAGGAAATTTTTCCGGCCGGACCATAAAAACCAAAGGACACAAGGTTGCAGGGGTCTGGGGGCGGCAGCAAGTAACAAGTAAATGTAGCATAATATACTCGTGTAGACATGCACATGCAGCATAATGTACTTGTGTATACATGCTTAGGCTTTGATGAAAAACAGTAACAAGAAATAGTAAGCCATAGAGTGGCAGCGGTCTGGGGGCGGCAGCCCCCAGAAAAAAATTTGGGAAAATTTTTGATTTTTAGGCCAAATTTAGTCAATTGGAGACGTATCAGAAAATTTTTTTTGGCCGGACCATGAAAACCAAAGGGGGGACCCTTGTGTAAAAAATCAGTGGGAAAAAATTTCGGGGGGGGAATTCCCCCCATCCCGCCCCCCCCTGGGTACGCCCTTGTGACTTACTATCTTGTGTTTTAATTTTTCTGTCGGAAAAAATTCTGATGCGTCTCCAGTTGACCAAATTAGGTCTGAAAATTAGAAAAATCGCCAATATTCCCAGACCCCTGCAACTTTTTGTTTTAGTAATCTTGCGTTTGTAAGGCGTTTTATGAGTGTTAAAATTGCTAAAGAATGCCTTTTCACCCATTACAAAAAAATCGAAGTCATTCAAAATTAGTTCTAGGTACGCCACTGATACGTACGTACCTCTAGAGGTATAAAAACGCGTATATTAGCTTCTATATAGGCGAAGAAAACGCACTTACAGTTTGCACAGAAAAATAAAATTTTGCACACTAAAAGTAAAATTTTGCACAATTATGCACACAAAATTTTTTGAAAAAAAAACCCTGAACCAAAGTAGTAATCAACTTCTTCTCCTGCCGCTCCAGCATACATATATGATCTAGATCAGTGTTATGAAGGACTGATTAAAAAATGCTGGACCCTGGGATAAAAAAACATGCGATTTCATTATGAAAAGATTTTGAAAGAATTGCAGGTATCAGTAGCAGAGCGAGCAGTCGCAGAAATCACGCCACCTGTTTTTTTTTCTCAGGGCTCAGAAATTTCTGGTCTGTCTCGGTCATTATTTGCAATAAATTTTTATCTATGCCGTTAGCTTACTTTGGGCAAACCATCTGAGTACAATAATTTTATACAACCAGTGCAATCTCGTCAAACATTTGAGACCTTGTAAATTTGTACTTTTTCTACTTAAGCTCACTGAAGCATTTCAAGTTCAGTAATCTCATAATGGCAACCATTATGATTCTTCTGTTTAAAATTGTTTCATATTTTTTGTCTCCTTATAATTTGTAAAATTTGAATTCTTTTATAAGTTCTGCCCACCCGA
>JASANF010008387.1:0-30165 GCA_030248245.1 Trissonchulus sp. WLG1_4 | reverse complement strand
GAAACTGCTTGAGGACAAAACAACAAGGACATCATCTAAGCTTAATAATATTACGCTCATTCTTGCATGAATGAATGGACTAATGAATGAATCGGGCAACAGCTCACCGCTATTCCCACTATATGGCACCAATATCAGACAACAAAAACAAACAAAAAATCGTCAAAAACACCGCACACAAATTCAAAATCAACAAATTTATTTAAATATAAAAACTAAACTAACAATCAATGATTATAAAACAACCAACAGATAATATGGAATAAGCCTTTTGGAGTATACAACCGTAATTCCGAAAAAAGTCTAGTTCATACTTGTCCCTGACAGAGCCAGTACAGAAACAACCAACCAAAAAAGAAAAAAGAATTGCGGTTCAGCTCCGTCACTAAAACATTGTGCTTACTGACAAACAGACACCCTTACGGACAAGTATCGAGCCAACCTTGAGCACTTCACTGATTTTGGCACAATGAAGACGTAAATACCATCACAAAATTTGCGATCAGACATAAATACAATGGCAAAATGTGCAACACGGATTCTACATAAAAATTAGCGTCATTGAATACAATTTTAACAACAGTTTTTCCGAAATTCGAAATGTTCATGAGAAACTATGACTATGCAAAAAATTTATTTAAAAAAAACTATTTTATAGAAATCAACGCTTTTAGTGGTTTAAGCTTACAGTATATAATCACAACACAAGCCAAGCCTCATGTACTCTTGATGAAGATTAAGGTAAAACAAAACAAAATGTATGAACAAAAAACACTGCCGTCATATAACTAATCACATAATATATTAATCATATAATGAAATATAACCAGCAAATCAGAGTTTAGAATCAGAACACCTAAACAGACAATAAAATTAATAATACTATTGAGCAAAATAACAACTAACTTGTCACTATCTACAACTAACGGTTTTTAACTACTACTCTGAGTCTATGACTATACTACGGCATTATGATTATGATTAAAAAATTGCCTATAAAAAGACTTTTTGAAAAAATAACGTTGAGAATATTTCTGAAATTATAGTGAACAATAATGCTGAAATATTTTTTGTTTCTAAAACGTTTCAAAAAAGAGTATTCGAAAAACAAAAAGTCGAACCTGGTAAAAAAAATAAAAAACAAACTAGCACAAAATATTAGAACAGTCACAACAAAAAAACAGGTATGGCATCGTTTCTGGAGAGTTCCCCTCATTCTTTAGCCCTTTTTCCGCAAATCCCTGTTTTTAGGATCGTTAACGGATTGGCTCTAACACTTAACAATTACCGCCTACAGTCGTTTTTTAAGGTGGCCTAAATTTTTTTAAAGTTGCCCTCTAAAGAGTAAAAAAATATATACTAGCCCCCCTTTCATTGTTGACAAGTGAAATAATGCCAGGAGTGTTACACAGTGATCTCACAGCATTTCGGCAAACTATAAAAAACTCGAAACAAGATCGAAAAAATTGATGCTGGAATTTACTTGGTGTCAATAACATCGCCCACGATCGCGATGGCTTCCACTTCCACAAGACTGTCCTGAAAACACAGCAATAGATAACTTGATAAAAAACAATTTTTTTAAAAATAAAAGTGGATTAAACGGATTAGATTAAAGTTTGTCGTATGCCTGAGTATTGAAGAAAATTTCCATTAAACTCTCTCTTAGTAGAGTCCTCCTTTAGCTTCTTATTTATAAACTTTTTTGACTAAAGTCTGACCAAAAAAGGCTGGACCCTGAAACAAAAACTAACACGCCATTTTATTTAGAAAAGAACTAATACCAATGCATCGAGAGAACAGCACTTTCAGGGTTCATTTCAGTCTCAGGGTTCAGCAATTTTTGCTCAGACATTAGATTAGATTAAATATCCATGTTTTAACTTGAATATATACTTCACATGAAGAATTTTCTACCTTAGGCAATTTGGCTACTTGATACGCAGCTCGTGCTGGTTGATTTTCCGTGAAATCTGAAAACGAGTGACAAAACATTTTTAGTAAAGCAAGAAATAGATCAGACCACAAAACAGGCATCTAATCTGCTTTTCTAAATTTAACTCAAAGATTTCTTGTCTAGCGATATCAAATTCGATAGATTGAATAAATCGAGCCAATTGATTTTTAAAATTCAGGAGCAAGTAGAAAGAATAAGAAACTCAGAAACTAAAGTCTGACCAAAAAGTGTATGTACGGAATTTCATTGCTTCATAGCAGCTTAGTCGTTTGAGGTAACCCCCATAATGTATATATCATTCGAAAGCATTTTTGATGGAGATTTTGATGAATTTGAAATATTTGAAAAAATTTTGAGTCAAAATTTTTAATTCAAATAAAATCGATTTTTTTCCGCCTATTTACAGGAAACCTAATGTATTATATATCATTCGATAGCCCATTCCATTCTGCGTCTAACGATATATACAACATCACTATAGCATGTACCTGTCAAAAATTATCAATTTTTTTATTTTTGATTTTTCCATTGAAAACGTCATTTTTGGCCCGTACTATTCGCTGTAACTCAGCAAATACTCAACCAAATCTGACAAATTTTGCATCAATAGACGCGCTGTGACCTCGCGCAGTCTGTGAAAGTAATAGAAATTCAAAATTTGATACAAATTTTTTCAATACTTGTCAGGTTTACAGTCATTTTTCAGCAATTTTAGTTCAAGATTAGTTAAAATAATTAGTACCACATTAAAGTTCAGTTCTTTAGCTTTCATTTGATACTAAAAACATGTGCTTTTGATTGGTTTGAGCAAAGTTATGCAAAAAATAAATCAGTATTCACGGAATATGTGTGCGCCCACAAAAATTTATACACGCATATCAGCGTGTAGAATGTTTGAACGCATGCACATGACATGCTCATCAAGCACTAATTTTTGACAAGTAATAAAAACAGCTATTTCTTTTTGCTGCATAACTTTGTTCAATCCAATCAAAAGCACATGTTTTTAGTATAAAATGAAAGCTAAAGAACTGAACTTTAATGTGGTACTAATTATTTTAACTAATCTTGAACTAAAATTGCTGAAAAATGACTGTAAACCTGACAAATATTGAAAAAATTAGTATCAAATTTTGAATTTCTATTACTTTCACAGACTGCGCGAGGTCACAGCGCGTCTATTGATGCAAAATTTGTCAGATTTGGTTGAGTATTTGCTGAGTTACAGCGAATAGTACGGGCCAAAAATGACGTTTTCAATGGAAAAATCAAAAATAAAAAAAATTGATAATTTTTGACAGGTACATGCTATAGTGATGTTGTATATATCGTTAGACGCAGAATGGAATGGGCTATCGAATGATATATAATACATTAGGTTTCCTGTAAATAGGCGGAAAAATCGATTTTATTTGAATTAAAAATTTTGACTCAAAATTTTTTCAAATATTTCAAATTCATCAAAATCTCCATCAAAAATGCTTTCGAATGATATATACATTATGGGGGTTACCTCAAACGACTAAGCTGCTATGAAGCAATGAAGTTCCGTACATACACTTTTTGGTCAGACTATAGAAACTTGCTAAAATCAGATTTAGTCAATTAGACTGAAAAAAACTAATTTCGTTCGCACATAAAACTTGACCAAGTAAACGTGGTGAAGTAGTATATAACACTTGACTCGATCTACAAAAATGAAAACCCAAGTAACCTGCTAACCAGCTAGCTACAGATCAAATTAATAGAAATCTGTAGAGCTAAATCCAGCTTGGGATAAGGCTTTTTGTCTTCAGAGTAGAAAGCCAACACCAACCAGAAGCAATATATAAATAAAACTAGCATATTATGTCATAAGTTGTAACATAATATTGAACTTACATTCAGCGTATAGCTCGTTCACTTTTTTGAAGTCATTCATGTCTGCTAAAAGGATAGTTGTTTTCACTACTAAAACAAAAATCAGAGAACACAATACACAATACACATACAACAATTTATTGCAATATAAACAGAAAGTATATATAATTGATGCAATAGTGACTATAGTGGTGCGGGGAAAAAACCCTATTTTCAACTTTTCGGGTCGTCCTGTGCTCCACATAAATCGGATCCATTAATACTCGCGGCTGTTATAACGGCCATCTTGCGCCTGTTGCACTAATAAAATGGATTATAACTACTTACATTTCTGAGTAATAAGCCTCGAAACCTCCGGGAAAAAAACCTATGCGGGGAAAAAACCCCTCATGCGGGGAAAAAACCCTATCACTACTTTTTTTGTTGTTCTAAGATAAATCAACTTTTGTAGCAACAATGGGTGAGTTTAGGAAAAAATTGTCACCAAACGAAATAGGGGTTGTTTCCCCGCAATAGGGGTTTTTTTGACCAGTCACAGGTCAACCACAACGTTTTGCACTGTTTTTGAGCTTTAGAAGTATAGAAGAAAGGTAACTCTCTTGAAAAATGCAAACGGCGTTGGACGAAAGTGTTTTTGTGAAAAATTATGACAAGTCAAAAATTTGGAAAATTTTGTAGCTTTGAAATTTTTCAACATGCAAAATTTTGATATTTCATAAAAAAATGCTACAGAACTACACAAAAACTGGTGTGGCAAGTCAGGTTGGGATGCGCTTTCCATTCACATACTCAAAAAGGGCCTATATATGTCTAAAGGTTCGGCCAGGAAGCACTAGGGTTTTTTCCCCGCAAAACGCGTAAGACACAACAGTTATAAATATTAAAAAAAGAAAATATAACATTTAAAAAATAATATAAAAAAATTACCATTTTTATATTCAGCTCCCGCTGCTTTCAATATAGCACCCATATTTTTCATTACCTAAAACAGATATACAATCGTAACCTAAACAAAATAAAAATGTATAATATACAAAATAGTACAGAATTGCATTAGTTAACAGTTTAATTTTTTGTCACTGTTCCAAACAGGGGTTTTTTTGGGTCCACGAGTGGGTCCAGCCAGACTCAAGATCTCTTAACTGGACCCAGCAGAAATTAGCCTGACCCAAGCCAGACCCATGCACATAATTAGTCATGTATATATATAACTATTGAATCACTCCAATTCCCCGAAATTTTTTTCTGGGTACATATGCGTACATATTATCTATTACAAATTTCCGCTTACGACATATTATATATATATATATATGATTGACCCTGTCCCAGTCAGTGTTTATATAACTGGACCCAACGAAAATTATCCTGACCCAACGTGGACCCATTGTCGATTTTGAATAAAAAACCCTGGTTCCAAAGACCAAAATACCAAAAAAACCAAAACAAAAGTTCCCTATAAACAGTATAATATATACAGTCTGTTACCATATATATACATGCATGAGGGGGGTATATACCCCCACTGAAATTAAGATGCCGGGGGGGAGGGTCCGGAAAATTTGTGCAAAATTAAGTATTTTATATGTATATATAAATTACACTTTTTTGCTAAAATTTTACAAAATTTATGGTTTTTGGCCGAATATTACATATATATACCCCGGTAAATGCATGGTCTTAACGGGTTCGAAAATGAGGCATAAGGGAAAAAGTATAGAGACCCCACAGACCAGTAAGCAGACTAAACCTTATCCGCGGACCTGTCGGAACTGCGGCTCCAGCCCTCCAGACACCAGTTCCATTTTCTCCGGGTCCAGACCAATCTGTCCGCTCACATACAGCGTCCCGTTGGCCAAAATGGCTTGGCTACAAAAAGACGTTTGTTTGAAAGTTTACATAGTTTGCATGTATATACAAACAAAATTTAAACGTTTAGACAAGGTTGAGTCTAATCAGTGGCAAAGGGGGAAGAAAGAGGTTCGCAATGCAGCGAGCCAAACAAGCTGACAATCTGCATGACAGGTGTACACGGGACAAGCCCCTCCCCCCTTCAGATTTGACCCATCAAAACGAGTGCCCCTCCTTTGTGCCAAGAAAGGTGTCCAGATCCCTGTAAAATGAGAAAAAAGCTAAACAATCGCTTAACATATCCAAATTTTTCAAAGAAATTTCTAACTTTTTGGCATAAACTGGTAAATTTTGCGTTGATCTCAGTTCAAGCTCCAGAAATGTCAGGACAAGCAACCTAAAATTTCGAAAAATCCGGGACAAGCCCCCCTACCGTCCCGTGACCAAGAGCCCGTATCAGGGATCGACCGGAGTTCCGGTTCCGGTTCCGGTTCCGGTACTTTTTGGCTCCGGTTCCGGTTCCGGTTCCGGTATTTCAAAAGTACCGGAACCGGAACCGGAACCACTAATTCTCTGAAAAAGGATTTTGCTTTTAATTTTGTGTTGTTCGTCCATGAAAATTTTCCGACAAGTCTCAAATTGACCACAATCAGCCAAAAAATAAAAAATTTCTCCAGATTTTGTTCTGGCGGGAGTCTTGAGACTCTGTGGCTTGCTTAGTCTTAGTCTTCTTTCTTATTCTCGTTCATCAAAGCTCATATATACACCCAACTTATTATGTACTGTACGAGTATGCATGTTGCATACTTATAGACATATATATACATTTATATTCTAGCTTAATACATTCTTATAGTTTTGTCAGCTTTAATGTCCTAAAACGGATATTATAATAGAGTACTAGTACTAGTACTAGTACATATAAATAGCTTCAGAGTTTTTATTCTAGCATTCTTTCTTATGTTGCACTGCTTATTCTGACATTATTCTATCAGCAATGCTCTGCTTCTGTGTCCAATTTCTTGTATTACTTCAGCTACCTCAATGAAAGCCGAAGGTTCATGGTTTTTCACGCTACAGCCAAAAATTTGGTACTCTGTTATCTGTGTAAACCTTACTATCTAACAGGGGTGGATCTAGCAGGGGAAGCGACGGTACAGCCCCCCATTTTCTTCAAGTGGATTTGTATATACACAAGGGTCTTCTAATTGGTTTTTATCGCCCGGTCGGAAAAAATTTCCGATACGTTCCCAATTGAACAAATTCGGCCTAAAAATCAAAAATTTCTCCACTTTTTTCCTGGGGGCTGCCGCCCCCAGACCCCTGCACCTTTGTGAGTTTGTCTTGTTGCTTTTGTGATTAAGTTGCTTTATGATCATGTTTCTTGAACGCGTGTCCACGTGTACATGAGTGCATTCAGTTTATATACTTGCTTAATACACTATATCGTTTATCCCTTTAGCTGTATTACCGTTGCCAAATCGCCAATTTTAGTGCTATTGTGGTCTATAATTCCAAAATATTTCCGGATTTGCTAGATTCTAGCAATTCGTCACACCGCGGATGTGTATAATTTTTAGTCTTTTGAGCCCCACGCCCCCACTATCACCTGCGATTGGTCAGAAAATAGCATTCTTTTTGAACGAAGTATTCTCAGGTGTGTTGGCGTTAAAATTTGGGAAAAAATGCATTTTAACACATTTTAAAAATTCTGTAATCTTTTAAAAAGAGGTTGCAGGAATTTGTAGCGTAAACAAACTGTATTTTAAAATCTGGGGACTGTTAGAAGGGTAGTCAAAAAAATGTAAGCAAAAGAAAACAAAAAAATTTTGTTTGAAAATATTGCAAAATATAGGGTCTTTTGAAGGGGGTTCCGGTTCCGGTTCCGGTTCCGGTTCCGGTATTTTTAGGTGGTTCCGGTTCCGGTTCCGGTTCCGGTAGTTTTAGGGTTCCGGTCGATCCCTGGCCCGTATATATACATATGTATGTCTGCACGTTATGTAATAATCTATTTGCTGTTTTTAGCTTAGACTGGGTGCAGTTGTCCAATGACCCTGCAGCTCTGAAATATTATAGAAAAAAAGCAGACAAACCTATAGGGTCCAATAGCAGCGGGAGCTAGGCCTGTCTGCACGACCTTTCTGAAAACTTTGGAAGCCATCTGATTCACTGGAATCACACCCCGACAGAAAAAATCTGAGAACATAAAAACACATCATTATATATATGCATGCAAGAATGGTATTTACAGGGCATGGAACAAAAAAGGCGAAGCCGTAAAGGTTTTTTTAAAAGCATTTCCAAAAAAGTTACGTTTTCAACACAATCTACAATGTGTGTTGCAGTCCTCTAACCGTTGGGGTTTTCCAGTGGCGGAGCCTGGATACAGCTTGGTGAGGTGGCGGGTGCAGGTTCGGCGGGGGGGGGAATTCAAACTCACATTTTTTCAATGTAAAAACACGTTTTTATAGGTTTTCGGACGCGCTGAGTTCATTTTTAGCCCTTTCCAAGCAAAAAAACGTGAATTTATTGCTTTTCGAAAGCAAAAAAACGTGAATTTATTGCTTTTCGAAAAAAATCAAATTTTGTCGAAATTCGTAAATCATCATTTTTTGACATTCTGGGGCTAATTTTCGAAAATGTTCACCGATACAGTCGTAATATCAGTCTGAAGTTTGATCATCATAACGTAACTTATAATAATATATTTAATTCAGCTTTGTTTCCAAAATATTCTGCTCATTTATACCAAAAAATGTTAATTTTTCAAACTATATATATTATAGGCGAAATATGCATCGTTAAACTGAGCTCACATATAAATTGTTAATGGTTCTTTTTGCATAGACAATAAATTAATTACATTTTCTGAAGAAAAATAGTCATTTTCAGTTAAAAAGAGCAATTTTAAATAATGAAGAATACCATAAGTACGAATTGAAAACGTCACTGCTGCTCAGCATCAAGATGGCGCTGACAGCCAATTTCGGTTCAAAAGGGCAGCTTTATTTATGATTCCACAGTAGCAAGTATCCTTTTATTTGATGCAAGCAACTAAGACTAAGCCTTTCCTAGCCCACCTACTAAGCCTGAGCCTAAGCCTAAGCCTGAGCCTAAGCACTAAGCCTCAGCACTAAGCCTAAGCACTAAGCCTAAGCCTGAGGCCTAAATTCAAGGAAAAAACTGCTAAGAAGCATCAGGAATACCTTTACCGCACTAAAAAACCCCAACTAGCTTCATATTTTGAAAAAAATTGCAGCTATAGCACGGAATTTGTACTGAATCTTACTTGTGCTGTAACGCTTCAATCAGCCTGATCCTGGTAGCTTCAGAAAAAGTTCCGTAACTTTTCAAAGCCTGAACCGATTTACAAAATTTTTTCAGCATTTAGTAGCTTAGAAGTTGCTCTTTCAGTGGTAGCAGCAGGTCTTCATTTGATTCAGTATTTTTGCGTAAATCCAATTTTGCGCAAAAAATTTCATGTAAAGTTTAATTTTCGGACAAAGTTTGATGTCCAGCTAAAGCTTACTTCCTACAAACTTCTAACCTAGCCTATTCGAAAGAGCGTTCAATTTTGACCCCCCCCCCTTGGTTTTGGGGATATAGGGGGACTCCGGATCATTAGTCGAAAAAATGCCGTTTTTCCGACTTATTCCACCCCTAAGGGTTTTAACACCAATAATTTCACTCTAGATTTTTATTAAAAGGGGCGACAGCTATTTTGGGGGCTAGAGATCAGATTGGGGGCTTGGCTGACGATGGGGGTTCTATATTTTTATTAAAAGATAGGGTAGGAAGCGATTTATGGGCAAAAATAATTTTTCCCCCCCGCCGAACCTTGACCAGACCGAGGTGGCGTATTCAGGGAAGGGGGGGAGTGGATGGGTTTTACTTTTAAGATTTGAAATGAAACTGTAAAATGCAAATTGACTCTAACAACTCTAACAAGACTCTAACAACAGTCTTGAAACTTTCAAGATTGCTTCAGAGCAGGGATCAAGTGCAGTTGGGGAGGGGGGGAAATAGTGGACCTAATTTTTGGAGTAGAGCACCTTGAGGGAAGCATTTTTTGTAATAGAACCGCTATCTACAAATTTGAATTTGCTGAGCTATGACCCCTTGAAAATTGCATTTTCAGTGTTTTTTAAGTGAACGTAGGCCAAAGTTCGAAGCCAAAAATGGCTATAATCTTTGCGTTTGGATAGTTTTGAGTGCGTTATGATGTTTTAAGGAATCGTCTAGGCTTAGTTGGCGGGATTCTCTAGGCTAAGCTGGCAGGATTTTTTCTGAAAATTTCGATTTTTTATTGCCTAAGCCTGAGCCTGAGCCTAAGCCTGAACCTAAGCCGAAGCCTGATACTAAGCCTAAGCCCCATACTAAGCCTAAGCCCTAAGCCTAAGCCCAAGCCTAAATTAAGGCCAAATTTGAATTTGGTCAAAAATTGGACGTTTCTGGCGAATTTGGCCAATTTTTCGGCAGGAACCCGGTCAAAGAGCCTTTATTTTGATTATAAAAAATTGTAAACAATAATCTTACACCATTTAGACACTATTAGAACGGAAAAAACAAGGGCTTCGAAAAAAAATTGCGAAAACGTTCCTCACTGAGGGTTCAGATTTCGGGGGGTCATATCTCAGAAAATCTAAAAAATGAAATAGGGGTTCTTGAAGCAAAAATAATTCCCCCCAAAGTGCTCTACTAAAAAATAGGTCCACTATTTCCCCCTTCCCAACTGCATTTAACCCCAGGAGCCGTATTCTCAAAATTACCTGCAGGTAAGGTCAGACTGAAGCGGGGGGGAGAAATTATTTTGGATTCTAATTCGCTTCCTACCCCATCATTTAATAAAAATATGAAACCCCATGAAACCCCCATCGTCAGCCACGCCCCCAATCTGATCTCTAGCCCCCAAAATAGCTGTCGCCCCTTTTAATAAAAATCTGAAGTGAAATTATTGGTGTTAAAACCCAAAAGTTCGGTTCATACTTGTCCTTAAGAACATAGGGACAGGGACAAGGACAAAATTATGGCAGCTATTACAAAGCATTGAAAAAATGGTTTCGTCTAATTGTTTGCATGCAAGCTGGCCATCAACAATACTTTCTTCCCATAAAAAGTTGGGTCATTTATTTAGTCAGATAGTTTTCCTAAAAATGCTTAGGGACAAAAGGATAGGGACAAGGACAAGGACGAGTATGAACCGGGCTTAAGGGGTCGAATAAATCGGAAAAACGGCATTTTTTCGACTAATGATCCGCCCTATATCCCTCAAACCTAGGGGGGGTCAAAATTGAACGCTCTTTCGAATAGGCTAGGTTAGAAGTTTGTAGGATGTAAGCTTTGTCTGGAAATCAAACTTTGTCAAAAAATTAAACTTTACATGAAATTTTTTGCGCAAAATTGGATTTACGCAAAAATACTGAATCAAATGAAGACCTGCTGCTACCACTGAAAGAGCAACTTCTAAGCTACTAAATGCTGAAAAAAATTTGTAAATCGGTTCAGGCTTTGAAAAGTTACAAAACTTTTTCTGAAGCTACCCGAGCCAGGCTGATTGAAGCGTTACAGCACAAGTAAGGTTCAATGCAAATTTCCGGCCATAGCTGGGAATTTTTCTGAAATATGGAACTGGTTGGTGTACTTTAGTGCAGCAAATTTATTTTTGATGCTTATTAGTAGGTTTTCCCATAAAATTGGGCCTCAGGCTTAGGCTTAGTGCTTAGGTTAGGCTTAGGCTTAGTGCTTAGGTTAGGTTTAGTGCTTAGGTTAGGTTGGGCTCAGTGGCGTATTTAGGGGGGGGGGCTGGGTGGGCTGCAGCCCCCCCCTTAGAGGGTCGCAGCCCCCCCCCCCCTTTCCAAACCTTCAAAAGCTGACAAAAGTGTTTCTGATACCTCCACAATTGACAAATTCTACCTTCAAAATTTAAAAAATCGCTAAGTTTTTTCCATTCTGTTGATGTTTTTTCGGCTTAGATACCTTTTTTTCTTTGTGCATGCCTATATAGTATATGCCAGGTCTATTATCATATTCTGTGCTAATTGATTAATGTCTCACATGTTTGTATAGTTAGATAGGGTAAAAAATACAAAATTAAATACAAAGTATACTATTTTTTGCTTTGCTGCATATGTACATGTTTGTATTTTTTGTTTGTATTTTTTTGCATACATGATATTTTTTACTATTTTTTCACTTTTTGTTAATTTTAGTTTTTGAAGCATTATTACACCAATCTGCAGTGGCGTAGCCACAAAAAATTTCGGGGAGGGGGGGATGAGTTTTCTTTGTTTTAAAACGTTAAAAATGCATTTAATTGCTAAAAATTAAAAATGCTAAAAACGACACATATTAGCAATTTTCGGCCAATTTATAGTTTCTGTATAATAAAATTAGCCACAGTCGACCATTTGGAACTTTGAATAATGATCTGCTAACGGCAAGTGTATAAGCGTCTCGTGTGTCAATTTTCAACCCTAAAATTGCAACACACATCAGAAACGGTCGTTCTTGACGACGGATCAGAAAAAGCCACCTGGCAAAAGCATATTGCAACGATAAATCATCGCAAAACCCCAATTTTTGAACGCAGCCATAAAATAGCCTACGCTGGCCCATAGCACAAAAAGATTCACTCCAACTCTTATGTACGCAGCTGTACACAACGGGCTTTTACGCCAAATGGACGTGACTTTTGTTCCCCGCTCGACTATATATAACGTTGGTCATAAGCCCTTGGGCCTATTTTTTGATCCATGGGCTTAAATAATGATGTTTAATATTTTAAAATTATATATTTTTGTTTATTTTATGTCAAAAGTGCAGTTGTCAGTGCAATGTAGATGCTTAAAACCTCAAAAAAGGTAAAACTTCAAAAAGTGTAGTTTTCATTGCAATGTTGATGGTTAAAACATCAAAAAAACTAAAACTTCTGGGGGCTGCCGCCCCCAGACCCCCGCATTGCTAATTGCTAGCTGTAGATCCACTAATTTCTTTATTTCATGTATATAAAAAGTGCAATTTTCAATGCAATTTCGATGGTTAAAATCTCAAAAAAGCTTCAACTTCTGGGGGCTGCCGCCCCCAGACCCCCGCAAAGTTAAGTGCTTGCTGCAGATTCACTATTGTAGTTTATCGATGGTTACAATTACAAACTCAAAAAAGGTCCGAGGGTTGCCGTCCCCGCCAGACCCCCTTTGATCGGCGGTGGCTCACAGTTGCTCCGCACCCCCCGGTCGCAGCCCCCCCCCTTTGCGAAATCCTGGATACGCCACTGCTTGGGCTTAGTGCTTAGGCTGAGGCTTAGTGCTTAGGCTCAGGCTTAGTAGGCAGTGGCGTATCCAGGATTTCGCAAAGGGGGGGCTGCGACCGGGGGGGGGGGGGGTGCGGAGCAACCGTGAACCGTGAACCACCTTAACCTTACCTCGGGGGGGGGTGCGGAGCAATGTGAGCCACCATGTTGAGGAGTGAGCCACCGGGGGGGGCTGTGACCCTCTAAGGGGGGTGCTCAAACCGCAAAGGGGGGGCTGAAGCACACCCAACCCCCCCCCCCCCCCAAATACGCCACTGTTAGTAGGTGGGTCAGAAAAGGCTTAGTCTTAGTTGTTTGCATCAAATAAAAGGACACTTGCTACTGTGGAATCATAAATAACGCTGCACTTTTAAACCGAAACTGACTGTCAGTCCCAGCTTGCTGCTGAGCATCAGTGACGTTTGTAAATCGTATTTATGGTATTCGCTTTCAGTTAAAATCGCTACTTATGCTTAATGATGCTTAATTTTATATGAAAATGTAATTAATTTATTGTATACGCGAAAAGAATCTAAAACTTTTGATATGCAAGCTCAATTTAACTATGTATATTTTGCCTCTTTTTTCAGTTGGCAAAATCAGTATTTTTAGTATAGCTAAATATGTTGCTAAGAAAGCTGTATTAAGTATATTATTATGTGTTATTTTATGACAATCAAACTTCAGGCTGATATTACGACTGTGTTGGTCATAATTTGCGACGATTAGCCCTGATATGTCGAAAAATGATGATTTTCGACAAAAATTGAATTTTTTCGAATAGGTATAAATCAACGTTTTTTTGCTTGGAAAGTGTTAAAAATGAACTCAGCGCATGCGAAAACCTATAAAAACGTGCTTTCACGGTGAAAAAATGTCAGTTTGAATTTCTCCCCCCCCCCCCGCCTCAGTTGCGCCTGCAGGTAAAGTTAGGCTAACTTTACCCAAAACTAAGTAAGGTGAAGGTAAAGTTAATTCTGTGGGTAAAGGTAAAGTTAAAATTGAAAACAAGGTTAACGTCGACAGTTGAGGTTAAAAATTTGCACAATACACTAACTTTAGCTGCGAAATAAAGGCCGATTCACACGCTGCGATTTTACTGCGATTTTGCCGCAGCGTTTTTGCCGCTGCGGCAAAACGCACTGTCTGAACAGACGCAGCGATTTCAGTGCGGAATGCATGCGTCTTGATTTTTTCGCAGCGTTTTAAACCCCAGACTGCGATTCGGCCTGCGATTTTAGTGTATTTTGATGCTGCGGACGTGTTGGTTTCAACAATATTAGCAAAGCTGTTTCTCATATTTTTAAAACTTTAAAGACGCAGCAAAGTAATTTGCGAGACGCAAAGCTTGTTCAGACGCTGCGTTTCGTGTGCGACACCCTGCGTCTTGCGTTTTGCGTCAAAATCGCAGCGGCAAAAACGCACCGTGTGAATCGGCCTTAAGGCCGATTCACACGCTGCGATTTTACTGCGATTTTGCCGCAGCGTTTTTGCCGCTGCGGCAAAACGCAGCTTCCCGCAAGCAAAACGCAATGTCTGAACAGACGCAGCGTTTTTAGTGCGGAATGCCTGCGTCTTGAATTTGCCGCAGCGTTTTAAACGCCAGACTGCAATTCGACCTGCGATTTCATTGCGTTTTGATGCTACGTTTGTGTTGGTTTAAACAATTTTTGCTTAGCACTTTGTCATTTTTTTGAAACAGTGAAGACGCAGCAAACTGACCTGCGAGACGCACTAAGTCCGCAAAGCTTGTTCAGACGGTGCGTTTCGCTTGCGACACCCTGCGGCTTGCGTTTTGCGTCAAAATCGCAGCGGCAAAATCGCAGCGTGTGAATCGGCCTTTAAAGGCCGATTCACACGCTGCGATTTTACTGCGATTTTGCCGCAGCGTTTTTGTCGCTGCGGCAAAACGCAGCTTGCACAGGAAACCCAAACCTTGGAAAATTTTTCTTTAAAACATGGTCGACATATCAAGAAATGAACGTATAATTATCTAGGAAATATCTGCTAAACATCTGCTAATTATCCTACAAAACTACCTCAATTACCCTATAATTTTCGTACAAATATCCTACCATTTTCTTATAAATTTCTACAAAATAACTTATTTTCAGTCCAACGATCGTACAATTAACCCCCTTTTTTTCCTAAGTATTTCAGTCACTCATCACAAAGTTTTCGCACTAATTTCGTCGAATTATCCTATTTTTTTCCTACAAAATTCGTACTCTTATCTACTCGATTTCATAGACTTTTCTTCAACTTGACCTATTGTTTTCTTACAATTTTCTTATTATTTTCTTACTTTTATCCTAGTAATATCGTATTATTTTCTGTCTATTTTCTTACTTTTATCCTACTAATATCCTATTATTATCAGTGTATTTTCTTACTTTTATCCTACTAATATCGTATTATTTTCAGTCTTTTTTCTTACTTTTATCCTATTATTTTCAGTCTACTTTCTTACATTTATCCTACTAATATCCTGCCATTTTCTGTCCATTTTCTTACTTTTATCCTACTAATATAGCAACATTTTCAGCCTAATTTACCAATTTCTCGATGCGTTTCCAGTAGAATTCAACAATTTCCTACATATATAATTTAGGGAAATAATGCGTTTTCTTTCTAATACTGATCACTAATCAGTAAATACTTTATGCTCAACTGGTCGTTTGCCGCAAGGCCGAATCGTCGCTAGGCCGAGTCATCGCTGTTCCGAATCGCCGGATCAAACTGAAGATTAGGGGAAAATATTATTTTCGGCTGCCACATACTTCCCACCCCGACCCCATCTATTAATAAACATATAGAACCCGAACCCCCACCGTCAGCCAAGCACCCAACCGACCTCTAGCACATAAAATCCAGAGTAACATCATTGCAACATAAATAAGGGGTAAATGCACTTGGGGGGAATAGTGGACCTATTTTTTTAGTAGATTAGTAGAGCAACTTGGGGGAAGCATCTTTGCTTCAAAATCCCTATTTCATTTTGGGTTAAATGCAGTTGGGGGGAAATAGTGTACCTATTTTTTTGAGTAGAGCACTTTGAGGGAAGCATTTTTGCTTAAAGAACCCCTATTTCATTTTTTGGATTTTCTGAGATACGATCCCCGAAATCTGAACCCTCAGTGAGGGAGGTTTTCGCAATTTTTTTTCCAAAGCTCTTGTTTTTCCCGTTCTAATCGTGCCTAAATGGTGTCAGATTATTGTTTACAATTTTTTAGAATCAAAACAAAGGTTCTTTGACCGGGTTCCTGGCTCCTGCCGAAAAATTAGCCAAATTCACCAGAAACGTCCAATTTTTGACCAAATTCAATCTTGGCCTTAATTTACGCTTGGGCTTATGCTTAGGCTTAGGGCTAAGGCTTAGTATGAGGCTTAGGCTTAGGTTTAGTATCAGACTTAGGCTTAGGCTTAGGTTCAGGCTTAGGCTCAGGCTTATATACGCAAAAAATAGGTCCACTATTCCCTCCACCCCTAACTGCACTGGATCCTAAATAAAGGCTGAACATTTGAACAGAAATTGACATTGCCGAAAACGTCCCTCACTGAGGGGTGAATCAATCAATCAAAATGGTTTATTCTAACTACAATCTGAAAGTCATAATCATAAATTCATTGGTACAATGAACAAGCTTGAAAACGTGAAGAGCCGGGAACGGACTTCTAACAAACCACCTGTAAATTATGTGCATCGTGCAAAGTGAACAAAATACAGAGCAAACAAAGCAAAAAATCGGAAGTGCGGAAAAACAATTATTACAGCAATTAGAAAACAACAGTTATGAAATTACAAATTAAATTTCACTATTATGAAATACAATGAAATACAATAATTATAACAATTAGAAAATAAGTTTATGACGTGAGATTGCAACTGCATCTAACCCAAAAATTGCACTCAATTTTTCAAAATTGCATTCATTGATTGCCTGTTAAAACCAATAAAAACAAAAAAGTATCAAAAAATTCTTAAAAAGTATTACAAAAAACGAGGATGTGTATGCATAAGCGATATTTTTTCCTGATAATTAAAGGATCATTGATTGAAATTTTGGTGAAGTTTTTACGAAAATTGTAAGAAAATTTGTTGAAAATTTGATGATAATTAGATGATATTTTATGGAAATTTGTGTGAAATTCATGAGAAAATTGTAAGATAATTTGTCGAAAATTTGCTGATAATTGGATGATATTTTAAAGAAATTTGAGTGAAATTCGTGAGAAAACGATAAGATAATGCGTTGAAAATTTGCTGATACGTTGATGATCTTTGATCGAAATTTGAATGAAATTTGTGAGAAAATTGTCAGATAATTATTTGAAAAATTGTCAAAAACTGCGGGTTATTGGTCAAAATTGTGGGTGATCTTCGCATGAACGCTCCAAGTTATCAGTTTTGAAAATAAGATCTTATAATTTTCTTGCGATTATCTTGCTGTTTTCGCGGGGTTGGGTTTCCTGTGTTGCCGCACGCAAAACGCAATGTCTGAACAGACGCAGCGTTTTTAGTGCGGAATGCCTGCGTCTTCATTTTACCGCAGCGTTTTAAACGCCAGACTGCTATTCAACTTGCGAGTTTATTGCGTTCTGATGCTGCAGACGTGTTGGCTTAAACAATTTTCGCAGACCAATTTGTCATGTTTTTGAAACAGTAAAGACGCAGAAAACTGACCTGCGAGACGCAGTAAGGCCGCAAAGCTTGTTCAGACGGTGCGTTTCGCTTGCGACACCCTGCGGCTTGCGTTTTGCGTCAAAATCGCAGCGGCAAAAACGCACCGTGTGAATCGGCCTTAAGGGTAACCTTAGCTATCACATTGGCTTTAAGCATTGTTTGAGAATACGACTTAACCTTCACTTTACCTGTGGGTAAAGTTAGCCTAACTTTACCTGCAGGTAATTTTGAGAATACGGCCCCAGAGCAGTGGCGTACCCAGGGGGGGGCTAGGGGCCCCCCCCTTCGCGATTTTAGCCCCCCCCTTCGCGATTTCAGCCCCCCCCCCCTTTTTTCACTTTTTTCCTGTGGTCTTCTTTGGTTTTATGACACCGCTGAAAAAAATTTTCCGGCACGTTCCCAATTGACTAAAATTACACTGAAATTTCAAAAATTTTCCAAAATTTTCTTTCGAGGGGATCTCGCCCCTAATTCATTACTGCTCTAATGTATATAAATGACTTATATCTGCTATGGTGCATTAATAATGAGTAATGCTGACAACTATTATTGGTATTTAGTTATATATTTTGTGTGGATTTTAATTAAAAACCGTGTGGTGGGTGGAGTGGAGGACGAACGTCTAAGGACAGCCCTTGTCACCCATGGTTTTTCTTCAATTTTTTCCTGTATACAACGTATTTTTCGGGTTTGCTAGTCTCCCCATGGGCCGATTTTTTGTGCTTTTTTTATCTAAATAGGTTAAAAGTTTGAAATATTTGACATAACAAAATCTGACTCTGAACAGACCGCTGCTACAACTATGATTTCACGACAAGTGTTGCTTAGAATTGCTTTTTCAATGCAAATTTTATTTCAAAATTCTAAAAAAGCTTTAGCTTCTGGGGGCTGCCGCCCCCAGACCCCTGCAACCACTCTTTTTTTACTACCAGTGTTGCTTAGAATTGCTTTTTCAATGCAAATTTTATTTCAAAATTCTAAAAAAGCTTTAGCTTCTGGGGGCTGCCGCCCCCAGACCCCTGCAACCACTATGATTTCACAACAACTGTTGCTTAGAAATGGTTATTCAATGCAAAATTTATTTCAAAATTCTAAAAAAGCTCCAGCTTCTGGGGGCTGCCGCCCCCAGACCCCTGCAACCACTATGATTGCACGACATGTTGCGTAAATAAAACTTTTTTGCAATATCAATGAAATCAGTAAAAAAAAATTTTAAAAAGCTGAACTTTCTGCAGACTGCCGCGGACTGCGTGTGCGTTTTCACCCTTTCACCCCCCCCCCCCCCGGTCGTCGACCATCAGTTCAGCCCCCCCCTTCGCGAAATCCTGGGTACGCTACTGCCCCAGAGCACTGCTCTGGGACAAGCCTAAACCTAGGGTGGGGGCGCTCCGGGAATCAAGGATTTGGGCCGTATTTTTTAAAAACAGCCAAAATGACCTATCATTCTTGTAGGAAAGTTGCCCAAAATACTATTTCTGATGTTTTGACGTGCATATCTCCATAGCAAAAAATTTGGAAAAAATTGGACAATTTACTGATTTTAATCGACTTTTAGGCCGTGTTTACATTGAGCTTTTTTTCAGCAGCTCGAGCAGCTGAAAAAAATTGCAGCTTTTTTTCAGCTGCTCGAGCAGCTGGAAAAAAGCTGGAGCAGCTGAAAAAATGCGGATAAGTATGGGGGTCACTATAGACTAGCTGCTCCGTTGTCATAACAACGCTGCAGTTCCAGCTTTTTTTCAGCTGCTCCAGCTTTTTTTCGCCGTTTCCGGCTTTTTTGCAGCTGCTCGAGCAGCTGAAAAAAAGCCGGAAATGGCGAAAAAAAGCTCAATGTAAACACGGCCTTACACAAATTCAAAAAGTAAGCCAGTGCATCAACGTTTTTTGAGTTTTCCAAACAGACGTTACGTAAACTTTATTAGTCGCATTGAAATATTGAAATAATTTTATTGCGTTCTGTGCAAAAAAATCGCACAAGAAACCATTTTCAGAAGCAGCAGACTCAAATATAGGCTGTGTGAATACAAAACCAATTTTTCGACATTCGATTATAAAATGCTGGTAAAATATTTTTATACAAAATTTTGTTCGTCACATTCCGGCCACTGTTCGTCACTTTTTGCGAACGACGAGCTCGTCGTACGCCGACGAACAGGGAACTTTTTTTGCACAGTACTGTATATAAAATTCCACGTTAAGACTAGCTACTCCATTGGCTTACACTTCAGTAAGTGAACGCGGTAGCTAGTCTTAAACATGGTATTTTACACCAAATAAAAAATGCTCCTGGTGTTTTTTGCTGTAGTTTAAGAAAATTATAGTCTCTTTACTCATAGTGTATAGATATGTCTGAAAAACGGGTCATTGCGATTATGGAACTACCACCTTAAATGAGTTGGAATAATGTCAATCAAAACAAGCCCCGTTACTTCCGAAAAACTAGCTAAATTCAGAAGAATCGTTTAATTTTTGACCTAATTCAAACTTGGCTTCAGTTAATTCTTGAGCTGACACTTAAGCTCGATTCACACGGTGCGTTTTTGCCTCTGCGATTTTGACGCAAAACGCAAGCCGCAGGGTGTCGCAAGCGAAACGCACCGTCTGAACAAGCTTTGCGGCCTTAGTGCGTTTCGCATGTCAGTTTTCCGCGTCTTTACTGTTTCAAAAACATGACAAATTGGTCTGCGAAAATTGTTTAAGCCAACACGTCTGCAGCATCAGAACGCAATAAACTCGCAAGTTGAATAGCAGTCTGGCGTTTAAAACGCTGCGGCAAAATCAAGACGCAGGTATTCCGCACTAAACACGCTGCGTCTGTTCAGACATTGCGTTTTGCGTGCGGCAAGCTGCGTTTTGCCGCAGCGACAAAAACCCTGCGGCAAAATCGTAGTAAAATCGCAGAGTGTGAATCGGCCTTTAGGGCTTAGGCTTAGTATGAGCTTTAGTATCAGCTTAGCCTTAGGCTTATGCTAACAGTGGCGTACATACTACATACGTGGGCAGCTGGCGAATTCTGGGGGAGAGGTTGAGGAGCAACTTTTCCGTTGATTTTCCTTTCGTGAGCCACCATTTGTGCCTTGTGAGCCACCGAGTTTGCCGTCGTCAGCAACTTCAAAACAATCTGGGGGGGGGGGTGAAGCATCTGTCTGGGGGGGGAGGGTGAAGTTGCCTTCTGGGCTCCGTTGCACCAAACACTGATAAATTATGTGTTTCACAAAATTACGGATAATTATCATCAGTTATCAGTTATCAATTATCAGTAAAATTTTTTCATTTATCAGTGAATCATCAATGTTCGTTGCGCAAAGCAAAACATTGATAAATAAATAAATAAATAAATAATCAAACAAGTTTATTTTATTTCAAATATTTTAACAACAAATATGCATGCTCATTAACACCTTCGCCAAAAGTTTTAACAGACTTCGAACTCATTACTCGATTGAAGAGACTATTCCAGGATAAAATAAGTCTCGAAAAAATCCATATTTAGTCACGTCAATTCTACACTTGGGCGTTCGCAATTTAAGTGAATGTCCCGTAGTACTAGTCGAATTATGGAAGCTAAAAACATCATACGGGTTATTAATCGTATGCCCATGAATGATCTTATAAGTTAATAACAGATCACGAAATAATCGTCTGAACTCCAGAGATTTAATCCCTAATGTTTTGCAACGTTCTGCGTACTCGTACTCACGTAAATAGATCGAAAAAATACATAGTGAACCTCTTCTGCACTATTTCCAACAATTTGTTATCTCGCAATAAATGTGGGTTCCACACCTCACAAGCATACTCCATAATAAGCCTTACATTCAATGTGTACAATGCAACAAGAACATTAACATCATTAGTAATACACGAATTCGTCAACAAATATAAAATTCCATGAGCTTTTTTTGCAATTTTAACTATATGTTCTGAAAACTTTAGGTTCGTTGTAAGGCTTTACCAGGAGTACACCCCTTCCCCCCGTACACTCAATCACTTACCTTTTTTACTTATTTTCACTTGTGAACAAACGTTCAATATAATTCTCCTATTGTGTAACTTTTGTCAGTGACCTGGCTTGCTAGCTAGTCAGAGACTGGGAGTGCTCGGTGAGGAGCGATTGTGCGTGTAAAAGTGGAGTTTCTATTTTGCATCTTTTTATGCTATTTACGCCTAAATGGCCTGCAACTGTTAACACTGTTATTTTTTATCAAATTATTAACCTTTTGCTGGAGTTTTGTGTTGTCTTGCAGATCATTGCTGGTAGTTACCTTTTAGGCTTAGTTTTAGGTGTAGCCGCGTTTTATAGGTGTTCATGTCAGGTTGCGTTGCCACATGCACGCTTCTATTCATTGTCCGTGCGCCTACTGCGCGAGCGCCTAATGCGCTTAAGTGTAGTACCGAGCGAATTCTAAAGAGAGATTTGAAACTAAACTAAAATTAGTCTTCAGTTTTTCATTGGATTTTAGTTGAACAGCTGACTGTAATAAAAGTCAATAACAGTTCTCTGGCTCTTGTACTTTGTTCACTTCTGGTCCTACATTTTGGTGTCAGGAGTGGGATGGAGAATCAAAATTGTCCTTTGCTCTATGGTCCACAACCAGATAAATTTGATGGGTCTGGTAGTTTTCGGCCATGGGCGCGGCAGTTCGCAGCTTGTCGGGATTTACGCGGCTGGACTGAAGTACAGGTTCGATCATGGCTTGCATTTTTATTGGTCGGGCATGCGGGACACGTTTTTCGCCAACTTCCAGAATTGGTCAGAATGGGACCTTGGCAAGGAATAAAGGACGCTCTGCTGGCTAACTTTGAACCGCCTTCAAAAAGACTTTTATTTGAAGGTCAGTTGAACGAAAAAGTTTGCGAAAACAACGACAAATTAGATTATTTCAAAGGTCAAATTGAAATGCTAGTGGACAAAGTTTATCCAGATATGCCAGCTGGACCGCGAGACAGCATGGTAAAGGATAAATTTGTTCAAGGCTTGCGTCCATTAGCTTTGCGTCAGAAAGTACGAGAATCCTGGCCGACCGACAGTCACGACGCATTGATGAAAGCGCAACGCTTTTTGTTTTTGGCTGACGATTTTGCGGTAAAAAGTGCAGCACAAGAAAGTGTAAAACCAGTGGCTCAAATTTCTTGCGCCACACCTGTGACGACGCAAGAAATCCAGTCTTTACTTGCACCTATACAAGAAAGACTTGATCGTCTAGAGGCTCGTGAAAACGTGGATGCTGTTTCTGTTTCTCAGTCAGGTCCTTATCGTGGCGCGCCGCCATCATGGGGACAAAACTGGAGAAGCGGCGGTCGTGGGCAAGCAGTTGGTCGCTATTGGCGAGGTTCATCTGCACGCTCAAGTGACGTTCGCCGGGTTATTTGTCCCCGATGTGGAGGAAGGGGGCATTATGAAAATTTTTGCAGCTCCCCTCCAGATGTTAATTTAAACTAGTACCCTCCGTTACTAAGGGTCAAGTACCGAAGTCGCGCATAGAGACCCGAATTTACTCACAAAAACTCAACCCTAAAATGAGTGAACCAGTGACTTGTGAAAATCAGCCAAGAAAAACTATTTATCCTGAAACTGACGTAAAGTATAATGGCGTAATTGTTCGGTCTTTAATTGATTCTGGAGCAGCTAAAACTTTGATTCGTTCTGATGCTTATAAAGAAATTACTGGTTTTGAATTTCAGTGTGACCAGCCAGTAACGTGTCTACTGAAAGTTGCTAATGGGAGTGCGTTGAAACCGACTGGTTCTGCTAAATTAATTCTACAGATCAGCGCAGTTGAACTTGAACATGATGTACTTGTTGTTTCTGATTTGAGCAGACGAGCCATAGTTGGCTTAGACGTACTGTGTCAGCTAAACTGCTCGGTTGATTTATTTAGTTGGTGTTTGAGGAACTATTGCAACGTTTCTGGCAACGCAAGAATCCCCATTGGTCTCTGCCACTTTGACTGTCGCGGAGTCGGCAACAATTCCTCCATTTCACAGTAAATTTGTTACAACAAAAGTGAAATGCTGCGGAAACTCTTTATCTGGAGTTTCTGGGTTTGTCGAACCAACAATAAAATACAGTGATCCGTGTGGTTTAGTGTCATTAGTGACTGTAGATGGTGACAGTGTATCTGTTTTATTGCATAATTTTTCGCCGCATGCTAAAACGATTGCAAAACATTCAAACGTTGGTGTATTTACAAAACTCGATGATTATTTTGATTATTGTGCAGTGCCGTATTCGGCCAGTTCTGAAATTAATAGTTGTAAAACAATCAATTCTGGTGAAAGTTTGAACCTTGCACAAAAAATTGACAAATTACACGAATTAGTAAACCTAAACAATTTATCAGAAAGCTACCGAACTAAAATTTTTCTTCTTCTGAAAAAGTATGTCGATGCTATAGCCTTGTCTGCGACTGATTATGGCACCTGCACTACTACTGAACACACTATAGATGTTCAGGGCCACCCACCATTCAAACAGCGGATGCGTAGACTTCCTGAGTCTGAGTGGGAACGTGTTAAACAGCTAGTCGACGAAATGCTTGCTAACAAAATTATTGAAAAATCAGATTCACCTTGGTCTTCGTCTATCGTTTTAGTTCCAAAAAAAGATGGAACTACTCGCTTTTGCGTCGACTTTCGGTGTCTGAATACTTACACAAAAAGACTCATTTTCATTGCCGAACATCCAATCGTATTTGGATCGATTGAGAGGGTCTCAGTATTTTACGTCTTCGGACCTGATAGCGAGCTATTGGCAAATTCCGTTACGGAAATGTGACAAGGCTAAAACAGCGTTTTCAACTCCATTCGGTTTGCTTCAGTTTATTAAAATGCCGTTCGGGATGACAAATGCTCCGGCAACGTTTCAAAGAGCAATGGAAACAACGTTAGCTGGGCTGCAGTGGCACGAATGCTTAGTGTTCATAGACGATATTTTGATATTCAGTAAGACGTTTGATGAGCATTTGTATCGATTTGAACGGGTTCTTGCCAGGCTTTTGTCAGCCGGTTTTAAAGTAAAACCTCAAAAGTGCAATTTTGCACAGCGCAGCGTCAACTATTTAGGCTATGTAATTTCACCCGAAGGTGTGCACGCCGATCCTAACAAGGTGGGTAAAGTACGCCACTGGCCAATCCCATCAAATGTGTCTGAACTTCTTTCGTTTTTGGGATTTGCATCGTACCATAGAAACTTCTTACCCAATTTTGCCGGCATCGCTGCTCCTTTAAATCATTTGACTCAAAAAAGTGTTCCGTTCGTTTGGTCTGATGAATGTATGGTAGCATTTAAGAAGTTAAAAGATTGCTTACTTTCGACCCCTGTACTAGCATTTCCTACGTTTGACTCTGATGACACGTTTATTTTGAAAACCGATGCTTCTGGCCATTCCATTGGAGCTGAGTTGCGGCAGTTGCAAAAGGGGTGCGAACGAACCATCGCTTATGCGAGCAAAACCTTAACCAAATCGTCACACGCAGAGAACTGTATGCGGTAGTAGAATTTATTCGTCATTTCAAACTTTACCTATGGGGTCGCAACTTTGTTGTCAGAACTGATCACGCATCCCTTCGCTGGCTTTCGCGGTTCCGAGACGCCGAGGGACAGCTGGGTCGGTGGATTGAAGCGCTGAGTGCTTACTCTTTTGACATAGAAATTCGACCAGGAAAAGCAAATATAGCGGCCGATGCGCTTTCCCGTTGTGTATTTTGCTCTTGTAAATGGTGTGCTGCATTAGATGACTCTTTTGTTGACGAGGGTCGGGCGTATGGCGAAGCAGTGGAGACAGTTCACGAGTTAACTTGGAACTCAGAAATGACAGAATTTACAACGCATATCTGCTCTACGCAATTGGACGATCGAGAATTAGCTGTAATCATAGAATGTGTATCAGAACACGTGCGTCCTACAGAAGAACAAAAAATGGTGGCGTCGCCATATTTGAGAAGTCTTATGGATCAATTTTCATCCCTGTGTATCACTAAAGGTCATTTGTGTAGAATTTATGTTAAACCGTGTGGAGAATTTGTTCATCAAATTGTGGTACCACAAACATTGGTTACAGAAGTATTGTATTTGGAGCATGACATACCGCTAGCTGGACATCCAGGTGAAAAGGCTATGATCTCGAAAGTGCAAAGTAAATACTACTGGCCAGTTTGGCGTGGCGACGTGGCATTGAATTGTAAATGCTGCCACAGTTGTCAGTTATCAAAGAATTTGCCAAGAAAACGACGGGCACTTAACTAATGTTAAGCGTGCATGTTAAATCCGTTTAGTCCAGTGGTAGTTTTGGAATGGGGTCAGACTAAAATTAAGCCGCAGACTTATTTTAACTAGTTTAGTCTATTTAGTCCGATTTGTCATTCCAAAACCTCGGACTAAAATAAGTCCAGGCCTTTTAATCCGGTAAAGGAATAGGCCCTTAGTCGAAGCCTGGGCCCAAACTTTAGCTTGCCCTCAGCCAAATATAGTTTGTTGCAAGTGCTATAGACAAAAATAGCTATATATAGACACTCAAGTATTGTACATCAGAGACCTCAAAAAACCTATTTAAAATACAATTCAGCACTTTACTGTGATATGTCAAATTTTTTGACCATGTTGAAATTTCCATTCATATTGCGACAAAAAATTTTTGATTAATTTTTAGAGTGTTTAAATTATTTTAGAGCGTTTAAAGAGTTCGTTTTTTTCCTGTGCAAAGTGCAGCCCCCTTTGCAAAGTCCTGAATCGCCACCGGTTCGGGGAGGGGCCAATCTAACGTTTGAATCTGTGTGCCCAGTTGCACAGAAGTTTTTTGAAATACACTACAGGTATTAAGGAAGCGTCTTGGCCTTATAAAAAAGAGTCTGATTCTTCAGCCTGTTTCAGAGCAGAAGTAGATGCCCAAAGTCCTCTTCCACCTATCTGTTTATGTTTTATTAAACAAGTATACGTCCAATGAGAAGTGAGCTGCTGTTTTGATAAGCCAAATGCGGTGCATACGCTCCAATCAGAGCGCAAGCGGTTATTGCAGCCATTGCCGTCTGATCTCTTGGAGGATGCGATCAAAAATTGATTTGCATGTTGGCTAATTCTAGGTGCAATTCGAAGTATTTTTATTTATGCCATTTAGGTTAAATTCATTTTTGGTTCGGAAATGCTATTTTTAGACTGTTTTTTAGTGATTTAGTTTAGTTCATTTCAGTTTCGTTTCTGCTGTTTTTATAGACCACCTGGTAGTTTAGACAATCTGAGTGGTCTTCTCGAAAATCTGACTTTAGTATGCACTGGGAATTGTTGTGTTGTTGCTTGTGGGGATGCAAATCTACATAATGTGAATTGGGCTAACTTCTCTAGTTCAACTCAAACTTTTCCACAGGATAGTTTTGATCTGGGACTAGATCAGGTTGTGCCACAACCCACAAGATTTGACCTCCCTCATATCTTAGGTATTGTTCTCACTAAGTGCAATCATTATATATTATCGACGGATATTGACGCTCCATAGGGTAACTCGGGTTATGCTAGCATTGGGTTAATCTTGAGTTTTAGAAACCCGGCTATGAAACCCCAGTGGTTTAGTAATTTTTTTCAAATGGATCGACTTTCGATTAGTCAGTCTTTATGCCTAATTGACTGGAACGTTTTGTTTTGGCAAGAGTGCACATCTAATGATTATCAAATTGTTGAAAATTTCTGGTCTGTTCTTAAAGATGAGTTGTACTCAATAATTGATAGTTTTGTTCCATGGGTGAAATGCAGACCTAGTGGTTCATGTTGGCCTTCTAGTCTCCATAAATTATACAACTTACGTAATATTGCCTTTAAAATCTGGATCCGAAACATGGATTATCTTTCTAAACTTGAGTACGAAAGGTAAGATGATATGTTTAGCCAGGCTATTCGTCGTTTTAATGCCAATCATGAAGAGTTTATTGCTAAGGGTAATAAAAATCAATTTTTCAGTTACATCAGGAATAGAATAAAAACTAAGTGCGGAATTCCTACTTTATAATTTAATGATGGTGTTTTTGCTTTTTATGAAGAAATAAATGTATTTTTAATGATCATTTTGCATCAGTATATGTTCAAGATGCTGTTTAGTGTCCTAATATTATAGATAAATGTGATATTTTGGATTGTAGTGACTATCACATTCATGTTATAGATGCTTTTAAATTTTTCTTTAACCTGAAACGTTCTGTCATCTATAATATAGATCCTGATAATATACCATATATTTTTTATTCTAGCTTTGCAGTTGAACTAGCTTTTACCATTTTTTACTTAACGGACTTTGCAGCTCATCCTGGTTATATTTCTTTAGACTGGAAAACTGCTAATTTAGTACCTATCTTTAAAAACAAAAGATCTCGTGCTAAATCTGATAATTATCGTGAAGTATCAATAACCTGTGGGGCTGCGAGACCGTTAGCTTTTTTGATCAATAAAAATGCTTGAAATAAATGTTTAGAATGATTTTTTCTTTGTGCCTAGCCAACATGCTTTTATGCCGGAAAGGTCTACAATTACGAACTTGCTAACCTCTGTGAATAATTGGATAAATAATGTAAATGTATGTCTTGATGTCAATGTTGCTTATATTGATCTAAAAAAAGTTTTAACACCGGTAGTGATTTCAAACTAATAAAAACATTGGAGGCTATTGGTTACAAAAAAATTCCTTAAAGTGATAGAATCGTTTTTAAGTGGTCGAAAGCAAAGGGCAAAACTAAATGATTGCTATTCTGATTGGGCACCAGTGAAAAGCGGGGTACCTCAGGGCTCTGTCTGTGGTTCTACTTTGTTTCTAATTTGCATAAATAACAGTGTCAACCTTAATATTTTTAATTCTTGCTCTTCGTATGCCGATGATAGTAAGATATTTTTTAGGAATATTTTACTTCAAAATCAACTAGATCTAATTTTAATTTGGGCCAAAAATTGGCAAATGTTTTTCCCTTCTATTGCAAAATCATTTATTTTAAATATTGGTAAGCATAATAATGGTTATCATTACTTTTTGGACGAGAATGTAATGGAAAGGGGAGGTTATGTCAGACTTAAAGATTCTAGTTTCTTCAAAGCTAAGTTTCTCAGACCAAGTTGCAAAAATTGTAAAAAAAGCATGCTTTACGGTTTATTGATGGAGCGAAAACATTGTGTCGGCACCATCTTTAACACGTTTTAAGCAACTTTTAGATAGCGAATGTGTATAGGTATATGTATATAGAATCTATGTAGGTTTTTAAGAAAGAATCTGTATAGGTTTTTAAGAAATTTAAACTTTTTGAACTTTTTTTGTTTTCTTGAAGCTTCTTATTGTAGTTTTTGTGTTTGTGCTGTTTTGCTAAGTTCTTATTGTTGTTGTTGAAATATATTTTTCATTTGGCGGTCACAACATCTCGTTCATGGTTGGAGGGAATTTTTTGTTTGTTGTTTTTGATATCACAAGAACCAACCAACATTACACTAAAATTATGTTCAATAACCTTTTACTGCATGAATTTTCAAAAGTGCAATCAGTCTAAGCCTTTTGCTGGGTTTTGATCGATCACCACATAAAGAGCCTGCATCACAAGGATATAATTTCAGTCCAACTGAGCCAATTCTTACTATGTTACAAAAATTTAGCATGTATAATTTATAGGACTGGGTAAGTAAAGGGCCCTTCCCAACGGAAGAAAAAAAAAAAAAGCCACAGGGGTTTTTTTCGAAACTATAGATTTAAAGGTGTGGCAAAAAAATGAGAAACGTGGATTGGGGATAACTCGGAGGCTGTACTATCTTCTGCCGCCAGCAGTAGGGCGGGGAGAGAAGCTGCCGCAGAACAACCGCCTCTAGAAAAAGAAGAAACTATTTTCTTTTTTGCACTTCAGCCTATTTTTTCTTAGCAAAAAAAGCTTATTTTTTGGAACAAAACTGGGGCGGGGAAAAGGTTTGGCCGTGGTTTTTGGAGGAGGGAACAAATGGAAAAAAAAATTTGTTGGACCACGGTTTGGGGCTTTGCGGGTCACTTGTTTACTTGTTTTAAATTATCAAAACATCTTTTGTAGTTTATGCGCCAATATTTCAGTAAGAAAATTTAATTTTTGTGAAACACTGAAATAGTTTACAGCTTTTCTTTGAAAACGGCTTAGTTTCAGCAAGCGTGGTTCTACTTAAGTAGATCTTTTATTTATAAACATAGGGTGAATTTCACAAAGGCGGTTTTACTAAACCATGGTTTTACGTACGTTTTTATATGATTTGCACGAATTTCGTAGGTTTTCTTAAACCATGCTTTTAGTTCAATTACAGTTTCAGCAAGACAGAAACCTGCTGCGCGACAGATTTGAAATTTCAACTGAGCTAAAACCATGGTTAAGAAAATCTACAAAATTCGTAACGAATCAGGCGATATTTCGTAATGAAATTATGTGCAAATCATAAAAAACGTACATAAAACCATAGTTTAGTGAAACCACCATAGCGAAATCCACCCATCGGGTCTAGCCATTACTTAGCTATTTAAGGTCTGACCCCGGCCTAGGTGATAAGTGCTA
>JASANF010008385.1:0-17765 GCA_030248245.1 Trissonchulus sp. WLG1_4 | reverse complement strand
TTCACTTTTGTTTTTATGTACTTTTATGTGTAGAAAGCACTAATAATGTGTTGCAATCAACAATTTTGTCGAAAACACAAGCCATAGTTGCCAAAAATTTTCTTATTGCCTATTTTGACAAAGGAAATGTGTTGTCAGAACAGTTTTTGCAAACAGAAGTTGCGTAATTGTTTTGCAAAAAAACAAAACCTATGTTTCGAACCCGTTCACCCGAGCCTGTAACAAATTTCGTTACTAGTGGTTTTGCCCACTCGACCACCCAATGCTTGGTTATTACTATGTAGAATGAAATGACGAAAACAGATAGTCTCGACAATCACGTGATTAGCATGTGTATCTACTATCTAGTCTGAAAATTTACCATACGACAAATTTTAAATCACAAAATTCTAGCAAACTGACAACTGAATATATGTGCAAAAGAGTTGTTGACTATCATTTCATTCAAAATTGTGAAAAAAAGACTTGAGCGTATAGTTTGTCACATGACCACAGTCAGTATTATTTTACCGTATCGCGGCATGCACGTAGATTTAGTTATCAGTAGCCTATGTTAGGTATGTGTGAAGAATGTGGAGGAGAGCTTCAAACATTTTATGCGAGTCTGTATGGTGTAATATGTGCTAAACTGAACTGGGAGCTCAAGACTTGTAAGACAGCCCAAAATTTTTGCTAGCCATGACCATTGCCCCGCCTCAACCCAACCCGCGGAAGAACCTGAATCGTGTCTAATACTGACGTCGGAGTATAAAATACGTACAAAATTAGATTACTGTAATATGATTATTTTTTAGTGTAATTTTTTGGCACGCATATTTTGCAACTACAACGGAATTACTGTACTTGTAGCAGTTTGTCGTCTAAATAACGTCCAACAGTAAAAATTGTCACAATATGTCAGTTGAAAATAACACTATTTTATTCGTGCTTGGTGACGTGGTCCTAGAGTTGCACCATGCAATACTCGATCTTCGCCAAATAATGCTGCTTTCAGGACCACTAAATAGTGACTATTTCCCCATTTATACTGGTTAAAATTGATAAGGCTTCGTTAATGACCTGTGGATAATCAGCTGTTCCGCTTAAATCATACCGAAGAAACGACAAGCCACCAATATACCATCTTGCCAAAAAATTTACTTGCCAATGACATTATTTACTTCAAACTAAAAAGATGAGCTTTTGTTTCATTTATTCAATCACATACAATGTTTTTAGCTTACGTAAAATCTCAAAGCGCGTTGTATAGATGATGCTTGGGTCAGAAGGAGTGACCATGAACACGTGCTTAACCCAGGGCGGGACGCGGGACGCGGGATTTCGACCCGCAACCCAACCCAACCCGCGGCTCGACACTCGTGGGTAACCCGCAACCCAACCCGCGCCGTAAAACCCGTCCCGCGACCCACTTTGACCCACCACTCTATGACCATAACGTATATAGTACAGGGGCGTGTAGGCAGGATTTTGAAAAGGAGGGGGAACGCACTTTGTCCACTTTTTTGCTCACTTGTTTAAACTCATTATAGCGGGGTATGAGTTACATTTAAACGAATAGCACTATTACGCCGAATATACTAAATTATTTGTAAAATTGGAGTCCGACATAGTACATAGTTTTTTCAGTTTTTGCGGGTCGGAAAAAATTTTTTCGAACCGCGCAGCCTGAAGTGGGTACCCGCGATTCGACCGACGGGTCAAATTTTCTGACCCAATCCAACCCAACCCGCGGGTACCCACGACCCGCGTCCACCCCTGGCTTACCTTAACTAAAGTAAAAAGTAAACATCAAAGTACGCTTAACCGTTGAAATTCACGTTTTACATAATTAGGTGTTCGGCCGAGTGATAAATTTCTGGTACATATATATTTGGTATTTGGCCAAAATTAATGTTCTGGGCATCTGTAATTACATATCATCTGAGTTTGCATACTGTTACTATGTTACTGTCTTCTATATGGAGTAAGACGCTCTTATGTACTCTTGATTTAACTTAAATGGAAATGGTCTAACTTTCTTGTCCTAGTAGTAGTACATATACAATAGTGCTTCACTACTTCATACAAATACTCAAACGCTATTACGTACTCTTAGGATCTTATCCAAAATTAGATTTATCGGATTAAATTTAACTTTATTTCGTCAATAACGCAGCGCCACCTTAAACATATTTATTGAAACTTGGCACACATCGAGGTACTGCATGTGAGCCATGTGGGGCAAAATGTCAGCCGGCTATTTTCATTTTGTGCTGCGCTATTATCAAAACTAATTTAAATCTAATCCGTTAAATCCAATTTTTGATAAGGCCCTTAGTGATTAAAAGTCAAGCGATCTACTAACCTGTACATTTACACAGTGGACGATCACTTAGTACTGTACCGCTTCGAGAATCGAGTTGCGTTTCAGTTTTGGCATTCTTAAACTCGTCGTTGACTTCATGGCAAGATGCTGTGTTTCCAGTCAGTCTGAACAGGATTGCTTTTGAACCAGCAAAAATGTCACAGTTGCTTTTTTGCCACATTTTTTCTTCAGCAACAGACAGTTTTGCAAGAATGTCGGACAATTCGCTCGCATTCACGTCCCAGAAAGGAAACTTTTCCATGTCAGACTGAAGACCGTTCAGTTCGCAAGAAGTTTTGCAATGCTTAAATATTTCTTTATTGTCACTTTGCTCTGCACCCAGCAAGTAGTAGTAGTTGTTCGAGAGAATTATTTCATTTTGTACTAAAACCATTTATTTGCAATGATGAACCTAGTTTTAACACGCATGAAACAGGGTCACTAAATTGTGAGTTTGGTAGTTTACGACAGTTTTTTTGTAAAATTCTGGACAATATAAGGTGTTTTCTCGCTAACCTAACGAGAATAACCGAGCCCATACTTTATACAAAAATTGTGCAAATTTTAGCCCATTATGGACGTCTATATATACCTTGATTTCACTGCCATATACAATGTATGTATGTAGCTGTCATTTAATTTGTTACCACAAACAGTTAAACAAGAACTTAATATAAGAATTCATCTGTTCATAGCGTTATATTACGTATGTATGTACTTAATACACATACAATAGACACTTAGATACGTACATATCTAGTCTAAACTCTAAACAGTTAATTTCGATTTTGAATGAGGTCTTTGGTACATTTAAGGTAATGAACAACTTTCAGGAAAACTACACTTTGCATGACACTCTTCCCTATTCTAGATCGGCCGCAATGATGCTGTAGCTGAGATAACCTTTGCACGTGCACGCCTTGATTGTAAGCGGGGGACCCCCCCCCTCAAATCAGGGACGTGTCTTTAATCCAGGGAGAGGTACCCCCTGAAATGGAGGCGTAAAAGGGCTATTTCGGCCGGAGCATCCTCCCGACAGATTAGCTAGAATAATGAAGAGTGTCATACGCTTCCCTATTATGTATATACTCTTGCTCTCAGTGAATGTTTTCGTGATACAACTGCCACACCAAGTGATATTACATATTTGAGCATGTCAACAAATCTTAAGTGATATAAGAGTACGGGATGGACAGGTCAAACCAGTTTAGAGACATAACTAATGCATTTTTTGAACCAATGTATATACAACTGAAAAATTAAAAATATACAACAAAGCTTACCACGACATCGGCAAAATCGCCTGACAGTAGGCTCATCTGGCTTGTTTCTGCAGGAGTCAGTTGCACTCTTGAACGTACATTCTTGGGTTTTGGTGTTAATAGCTGGTGCCACTGGTGCATAGCCCGTAATCACTGCAGCGCACTTAGCTAAGCCGTTTGCTGCTAATAGACTGTCTGCGATTTTTTGCATGTCCGCATCGGATATCCCAGTGTGGCCCACATACATGTCACAGGCTGCGTCTTTGTATGATAGGTCTTCACATGTGTCCTTACATCTCTCCTCTACTTTGCTTAGCAGAAACAGTCGTCTTTGGTGTGCTACGCATGGCACATTTTTACCTAAATTAAATAAATAATTTCTTGAAATTTTTGTTAAATGTAATTTTGTTGAATTTTTTTTAAATAATATATTACTTTATACTTCCACTTTACAATGCCAGAAAAAACTTTTTAGCTAACATAATGTTTCTGATCAGGAGTTAGGTCAGCAACATTTGACAGAAACTGATTAAAGTCCAGCCGTTTCACATTAAAAGTTCTGGTTCGAAAATTTACTGAGCACAACTCACAAAATTTTTTATAATTCTATTTAATACTCACTACAATTAGGCTCGATTCATCCTTTCAGCCGTATGTCCGTTCAACCGGCAAAATTACAGAATAATCACGCCACCAATAGTGTTTAAGTTTAAATTGTGGCATGACTATTTTGTAATTTTGCCGGCTAAACGGACACCCGTCTGTAACTATGAATCAACCCTTAAGGTGTGGCAAGATAATTTTTGTCCTGCACAGGTAAACATTTTGTTTTTTAAATGAGTTTTGCAATGGAGAATGCCGTCGGATGTGAAAAAATTAGCATCAAATCATGTTTATATTGATTTTTATTAAAAATTTAACACTTGCCATTTTTGAATTTGCATGTTCCTAATTCAAAATCGTTCCATGGCATACCAGGGACCTCACATTTGGCGAACCACAAACTTTGCCCTGCCAAAATCCAAAGTAGTGCCTTCCTCCATGTCCTGTTTGTCGACATGTCCATGCGTTATTGCAATTTGATAGTGTCTAGAAATTATACAACTTAGGGTCGATTCATACTTACAGCCGTATGTCCGTTCAGCCGGCACAATTACGAAATAATGACGTCACATGCCCTGGCTGATCCACTGCACTAAGCTGGTAGTGACGTCATTTTGCAGGCTGAACGGACATACGGCTGTAAGTATGAATCGACCCTTAGGCGTTAGTGCTATTAGCGCAAATAGCATTGTTGTTTGCAATTAAAGAAATACTACAATTAGACTGCACGCAGCCCAAACCAAGTCTATATATTATACGAATAACGTGTAAATTAATGAGCTAGTTTGATATTGTTTTCAATACTTTCATATTCTTTTGTTCAACTATATACCTTTTATTGTCTAAAGCCTGGTTCATAATTGTCCGTAAAGGCTGTCCGAATACAAAATTCGTCTGCGAATTTTAAAGTTTTGTTAAATTTGTCATAATTCAGCTTAGCAGCTTTATTTTAGAGTGCTCAGAACGGTTTTACTGATTTTTCGAAACTTGCATCGTCGCATGTTTGCTAGTTTGCTACCCTGTAAGAACTTGCACACGTTATTTTATATCTCACCGTCCGTAGAGTGTGCGTAGAAGTATAAATTAATGCTGCTTGCGGACAGGGACACCGGCAACGGTTAAGGGCGGGGGTAATTGCGTTTTTAGGTGTTTTTCCGAAAGCCATAGCTTAACGTTTAAAAATTCAAATCACAAGCGGTATTTGGCATTAAGTAGAAGAATATCTTGCCTGAATATATGCCAAGCATTGAAACTGGAATTTTCATTTTTTTAACTACACGCGGCTAAAGAAATTTCCTTTCCAAAATATTAGGATTTTTTACAAAAAGTTTGCGCCACAGCTCTGAATCATACGATTACCTGTTGCGGCTGAAAGTTAGCAAGGTTTTTACGCGGCGGCCTCAGCCGCCGCGTATATACTATAGTACAAAAGCTCATATAACACGTATGCTTGCTTTCTGCGTATAGTTGCACTGTAACAATCGGTAGGTCCCGTTAATACGTTATTTGTGTGTGCGTGTGTGTTACTTCGAATTTGAGCGTAAAGTGTAGGGAATAGGTATGCTGCTAATCACGCTCGCATTAGTTACGCAAGGGCTTGAACGTGTCTGTCAAGAAAGTAGTCAAGTGCTGTGCTGACGAAAAATGTTTTACACAGCATAATGACAAAACCTATAGCTACGATGTTTTATAGATCGCATATCAACATGTCGAAATCAGGACAGTTTGAAGTCCAGAAGCCTATTGGTATGCCATCCGTGAGTCGGCCATGCATGCCAATTAACTGCGGTTACATCGTCAACTGCTGAACTATTTTGACAGCTGACATTTGAACATAAAACGCTGTGTCTAAGCTGTGGCTAGCACGCTGTGTTTTGTTCGGTTTGCTATAACGAACAGTTTTTTGCAACAATAGTACATATGAAATAAGCTTCTATTTTAAACAAGATTACGATAAAGCGCAAATTTGGGATCAGTTTTCATGACGCAACGAAACTGATGGTTCACGAGGCACTCAGAAAATTTTACTTTTTCATTCAAACATAGCATTTTCATGTTTTTTTACATTTTACATGCATTTTTTATGGTTCCATTACAATTTGATAATATGATAGGTATGATCAAGGTATGATCTGCTCACCACTAATTTTCTATCGAATGGCGGTTTTTTCTCTACTACCAAGTACCAAGAGTGCATAATGCGAAGAGTATGTTAACGCTTAAAACACTTCCATAAGTATTTTAAAAGCAAGTTGCAGCTCACAAATTTTTGTGCCGCGTTTTATATTTGAAGAATATCGTCGGCACTGTACATACGCATGTCGCAACAAAATCAGTCAAAAATTAGTTTAACCTACTCACAAGACGTACTTGTTTGACATATGTTTAAAATCCCCAGGCATCTCCCCCACTTTTTACGCGGCCCCCTCAGGGGCCGCGTATATACTATATTCAGATTCTCCTTCTCCTAGGTATGTTATTTCGGGTAGGTCAATTTTCTAGTGTTAATTACCACTAGAAAGGCAGGTACCTCCCGTCTTCTCTCTACCTAACTTACGAGTTAGGTTTTCAGCCATGACACAATTCTCGCATCAAACTGCAAAACGGAAAGCGCCGGAGTGGGATCGAACCACTAACGTTTGGATTCTGAATCCATAGCTCAACCAACTGAGCCAACCGGTCGCTGATAAAAGCGGCATTTATATATCCTAAAACAACAAAAATTTGTCATGGAGCTAATCAGCAGAGCAACTGTATCAGCAAAACGACTCTATTTGATGTTATCTTGAATGTTTTATCAAATTGCGCTAGTTAAATTTTCACTAATCAAATCTTAGATTATGCATGTGACGCAGCAGCTCTGTCGCACACAAAGAATTTGTGTACATTAGTAAAGTTATGATTCTTTCAAACTGGTTCTCATTAGTGCAACGGTTAGCACTCTGGACTCCTAGTCCAGTTGTTCGAGTTCGAATCTCGATGAGAAGCTAACGTTTTTTATTGTTTTTCAAAATATAAGTTTTAAAATTTTAACTTGAAAACCTTTAATTCACCAATTTTTGCTATTTGAGAGGCTTTCAAGCAAATGAACAGTAAATTTGTCTGCATTGGGTATAAGTTTTGTTGATTTAAAAAATGATTTTATCCACGGATAATGGCCGCGTTTAATATTTCCTCTGGAATATTGACACTCAGACCTCACAATTTGATCACTTCTCACTCAGCAGAAGAGCTTGTTTAATAACTAGTCAAGTAACTGAGAAAATAGCTTAAAAGCTAACGCACCGGAAATTCAACATATTTTCTTGTAATTAAAGCCCTCTAAAAATGTCCACAGGTAAAATTTCGAAATAGTGAGAGACATGCCTGGGGATTTTGATCTTTACAGTAATGTGCCAAAATTTCATGTTCAGGCTTCATTTGTAACTTGTGTTCTGTGGGCGCAAAGTTTATGTAGTAATCACAAAAACCTCGAAAAACTACCACCTTAAGAAGGATGACTTTTCGGACACGGACTTAGACACGGTAAACTACGGACAGTTCCGCACGCACTAGTATGAACTAAGTTTCAGACACCCTGAAGTTATAGGTAATAGTATCAGAAACAAATGTAACATCAACCATGTTATAATAGTATCAGAAACAAGTGTAGGTAACATCAACCATGTTATAACTTATGATGCAATATGATTGTTATTGCGTACTTGAATCTTCAAATGTGCTCCAGTTCAAAAATGCGTTTGCAATTGTCAAAGTGCTAAACAGGAGGAAGAAAATCATTTTTGAATAACTCTACAACAATTATTTTAAGGCCTGCAACTGATTTAGCCAACATCATCAAGATAATTGAGCCAGGCTCAGACTTCAGGATTGGTACAGTAAGCAGCCCTATAAGTTGTCATAACAGGCCAATTTAGTTAACTTCCATATTTCAACATAATTGCAGTTTAATTTGTTTAATGTTCAGTGCCTCGAACTAAAATGTTCAAATTGATGGGTTAAAATTGGTGGATAAAAATTTACCAAAAAGTGGACGGCCCAAAATTGTGTGCACTTCAGTTTGTTCGTGTTCGAATGCTGTTAATGAGTTAATATTTATTTATTGAACCTAACCTAGATAAATAGGTTTTAAACCGTGTTGGTACTGTCATTGCTTCGTCTCTGTCTCTGGTACCGATTGGTAGGATTTACTTTCAGACCAAAAGTAGCGAAATCCACACTGAAGCACAATATTGTTACATTTATGCAAAATTTATCAAATAAACATTCAAGAGAATGTAAGAACAAGCTCTTCTGCTGAGTGAGAAGTTGTTACATAGTGAGACTTGAGTGTCAATATTCCCAAGAAAATATCAAACGCGGCCATAATTTGCCTATAAAATGATTTTTAATTTCTAATTTCTGTACACATTTTCTGCTGAGTAGTTCCTAAGTCTTTCAAAACACTAAAAATGATGAATGTAAACACGTTTTGACGTAAAAAAACTATAGTCAAAACTATTGTAATTTCATATAAGATGTAAGTCTCACCGAGAATTGAACTCGGGTCACGGGATTCCGAATCCAGAGTGCTAACCATTGCACTATGAGACTGCTGAGAAAAATCTGGTAATTTCGACTTATGTACAGAAGATCTTCAAGCGTTGGGGTTATCACGAACTGTTTCAAACAGAAGATTCTAAATTGTAGATAGTCAATCCAAAACAATTAATCCAGTTAATCATTTGTTTATTACCTAGCAACTGTTGATTGTACTCAGGCAAGATCTCTGTCGCTTTCGCTTATTGCTTCGATCACCGTGGATGCATTTGATTAGCTATTTGCAAATTCGTAGTAATCTGTATCCCAATTGGCTCAAATGGTAGTGTGCTGTGCATTTGCCGAGCATCTGATTACGGATCAGAGCGGTGGAGGATCGATTCTGCCACCCATATTTTGTTTGCATTCTATGACAGCTCGTTGTAACTTCCATTATCCGCCAAGTTGTTCTTTGAGCGATGTGTGGCAGAGCGGCGAGGTACCTGCCCTTCTAGTGTTAAATAACACTAGAGTTTCGACCTACCCAGATTAACGTAGGATTCTGAATATAGTATATACGCGGCCCCAGTAAAAAAAAGAAATATGCGAAATACAGTTAGTTGTGAATTCCGGTTTTTCTGGACAGTCAGTCAGTGAATGATAGGCGAATTAAAACTGGCCAAAAAATGACGAACAAAATTTTTGTAATTTCTTATGATTGGTCTAGAACCTATTTTCAAAGAAATTTTTTATTATGGGTTTACTCCAATAGACACCTCCAAAAGCCATAAACCCAAAATTTTTGTCTGTTACCTTCTGGTCACCATTCGATACTTTTCATGAAGCTTCGTCCCTTTTTGCCGCTTGCCGTTGACAATGTGTCAAACATGACATCATAACAAACATATTTTGGCTTTAGGGCACTCCAATAGTCTAATAGACACTTTCACATGTCGTCAACTAAAAAATTTAGTTAGTCACTTTCCGTCCATGTCGTCCCTTTTGCTAACGAAACTGTTTGACGTTGACAATTTGTATCAAACATCAGTTTTTGACAGCGCTCCAAAGGACATCCAAAAGCCATAAATAAGAAGTTTTCGCTTGTCCCTTTCCGGCCACCGTTCGTCACTTCTCGCGAAGGTTAAAGCTCGTCGTATGTTGTCGAGCAGAAAACACTTTTATGCACAGCACTGTCATAATAAGTCAGATGCTTGATAACCGTTTTACACTGAGTGACGGGTTCGAAGTTGCATACAATCGAGTATCGACAGATTACAGCTAGCATATAAGAGCTGAACAGAAATTATGATTTTATTTGATAAAAATAAAGAACAAAAAACAACAGAAACAAAAAACAGAGAGTTAGAATACTTGAGGTAAAAATCCATAAATACAACTGCTATTGCTACAAAGTAAACTTCTGCAACTCGACGACTGACACCAAAAAACTATTTTAAACAATCGAAGTCTCAACTTTTTATTTTATTCAACAAAACCAGATAACACTCGATTTGTAGGTGACGTCTATAGATTAATCCAAGGTTATGGTCAGCTTTTATTTATTTAATGACGATTTGTGTCGAACAATACAATTGAATGCAAGTATTAATGTTTGGAAGATTTGGCAAAAACATACAAATTTGGCTCAAAAATTAAGGCTCATTACAAGATACACGTTTGGTTTAGTGTTTGTGACCGGCCAAAATTTTTGGCCGCCCAAAAAAAGCCGGCGCCAGCCGGCCGGCCGTCCGGTTAAAAACACCGGCCAGCCAGCCAGGTTCGACTGACTGACAAAATTAGGCCGGAATAGCAATCTGACAGGCTAAATTATGTTAGAATGACACTCTGGATTTGGATGAATTGGTTTTGTCTAAAAGTTCGGTCGCTCCGGCCGGCCGGCGGCTTACGCGGACAGTCACCAACTCTAGTTTGGCTCAAAAAGTATGGCTCGTCACGAGATATAAGCTGAGGGTGAGCTATACATAGCCTACAATTTATTTTCTTCAACTTTTCCATTGAATTTTATTCCATTCAGAAAAATTCCATTTATGATTTTACTATATATATATTATAAGGGAGGGTGGATAATATATACCTCTTCCGCAAAAAACGACAGTGTTCTTGTTTTTGGTTGATGTGCAGTAATACACCCAAAATAGATGGATGTATGCGAGAAAAAACGTTGTATAGTACCTGAGTTGTTCATCAATCAACCTAAGACGGCGACTACTCCTGCTTTGAAGTTTTGAAATGTTGGTAATTAAATAATTCTTCAATAATTTTGCTCTTCTACCTATTTTATATAAGTGTGATATTACATTAAATACTATAGTATTCAGCTAGGTCATTACGTGTGTATGTGTGTGTCGGTGTGTGTAGGTATGCATGTCACAAATTACCAATAAGAAGACCACAGTTTTTCAAACTTTGTATTTCAGTGTCAGCTGTTCCTTAACCTCTGACATTATTTTGACGTGCATAATATGTATATGCGGGTTCAAGAGCGAGACAATTACAATTAAAAAATTACACATGTACACCGGGGGCACTTGGCGGACGTTATACAAGTGCACCCCCCCCTATTAGTGAGTTGAAGCTTAGGATTACCCCTTATTATACTTTATAATAAGCCCCTTATTATATTTTACCTATCGAGACAAGCTTCATCTTTAAGCTGAAAATTAACCCATCTAAGTAATTCAAACTCCGATACAAGCCCCCAACACTTAAATTTAAAGGAAAAAAAAGACGTGCCCGCCAAACAGAGACACGCGTGTTTGGTTGAGGTCCTTCATAGGAATTTGCTAGGAATTAATTTTTTTCATAAAAATGTAATAGTAATAATGAAAGCAAATGGAGAATTATTTTTCTTCCCGTCCAAATTACTGTCCAATGCCGTCTATCTAGTTTTCTGCCTATTACTGACAGTTCCCGTCTATGTGACCTTTCAAACTACTTTGTCGGCCTTTCGTAATTAAACAAAACAACCAAGTCTTAATCGATTGATAAGGGAATGGAGCAGAATAACTAGGAAAACATAGTTAAATTACATTAAAAACAAATATAATGCAATATTTGTAATTACACTAATAGAAAAGTATGCTAAATAAAATAGTATAACAACAATTTAATTGAGCTTGATATTCGCAGTTATATTTTCTTGCATTCTTACAGCAAAGCTTAACTTTTTTGCAAGAAACCGTCTTTTTAGTTTTCAAATTAGACACATGTATTAAGTTAGTTTAGTCCAGTGGTAGTTTTGGAATGGGGTCAGACTAAAATTAAGCCGCTGACTTATTTTAACTCGTTTACTACGTTTAGTCCGATTTGTCATTCCAAAACCTCGGACTAAAAAAAGTCCAGTCCGTTTAATCCGGTAAAGGAAAAAGACCACTGGCCCCTAGACCACTGGCGGTCCCAGACTTTGATTTCGGGGGGGCGGAGGTTTGAAGAAATTTTTTCACTTTTTATAATAGCGTTTTTCAGCTTTACGCTATCTTGTTATAGCCGCTGCCATATCAAGGACAATGAATTGAGTCTGTTTGTGGTGAAAACCAGTGGTGTACTTAGGAAAAAATAGAGAATTTTTTAATTTTTAGGCCGAATTTGGACAACTAAAGACGTATCAGGAACTTTTTCCGACAGTAAAATAAAACACATGATGGGAACACAATGTATTACACAACTAAATGCAGCATAATATACTCGTGTAGACATGCAAAAGCAGCCTAGTGTACTCATGTATACATGTATAGGCTTTGATGAAAAATAATAACAAGGAATAAAATTTCAGTCGGAAGTAAAATTTCAGTCGGAAAAAATTTCGGGGGGGGCGACCGCCCCTTCCCCTGGGACCGCCCCTGCCCTTAGACCTACCCTTGTGCCATAAGTCTTCATTTATTTAACATATATATCTAGGTTATTCATGTACATAGTTTATGTACGTATGTCCTGCATAGGTGGTCTGCGCAATTCACAATTATAAGCCCCCCTGTTGAGAAGACACGCAGTCTGCCCCTTTCTGACAAAAGTCAAGAGTTGGTATGGACGGGACTCAGCAGTAATTTGCAAAACTAGCTTGGACGGTATCAAACAGTAATTTAAACGGGAACCAAAATAAGTATTCCAAAGCAAATACTAGATACTATGGCCAGATACTAATATACTATGGCAGATACTAGTACCGCCAGTTGCCTACTGCAGAATGTGTACAGTGTACATATACCACTACTGTAGGTTTTAACTGGACAGGCTGGCTGTACTGTATTACCTTAATCCACTATTTGGTTAAATTTTGGCGATGTTGCCAATTCCTGCGCGTTTATGTTGTTGCGCGGCCGCCCCAGCGGCCGTGCATACTAAATTCAGTCAAGCGGCCGTGCATACTAAATTCAGTCAATGCACTGAAACTGAAAATGCATGTAAATCATGCTCAGTTTCAGTGCATTGAATTGCACTGCGAATAGCAGCTTGTCTGCTGATGCATGCGTTATGTGTGTGTAGTATGTGTGCGTGTTTACGAGTGTGTGCGTGGACTGCAGTCAAATTTGACAACGTAAGTGAACTGCATGAATTGTGTTGGAACAAGCAACAGTCTGCTGCAAAAGAAACATAGTAAAAATTTTACAGTAGTTTGTCATATTTGACAAAAAACCTGTTGCGAGCTCATTTTTTATTCCAACTTAAATCAATTATAACCAAACTGAAAAATTCTATTCTTTCGAAGATGAACATAATTTTATAGAAGACTGATGACCGGTGGAGCAAACCGCAAAAAATAACAATCCACTTTGCCAAAGCAAAGAGCTGGATTTGATTCATACCCGAATCAAACGGGATAAAAGCGCAATAGTAGTTGCCAAATTTCTCTCCAAAAACAGATGGTAAATTTCAATTGGTGACTTGTTCATTTTCACGGAAATATAGTTGAAAAGGTAGCGAACACATACTAACAGGATACTTGTGCACACTGCATTTTAAACCATGTTTATAAAAACGTGTGAGGAGCACTATTTGGTTTTATTTTTCGCCCAGCTATTTCGCCAAGCCCAATTTTTATGCGAACATGCGCGTACGGTTACGACTACCTATGTAGGTAAAATGGCTCAGCTTACTTACTTACGTATCTCACCCTGCATTGTAATATTGTAATATCATTTTTGTGCAAAACATGTTTCTTTAAAAACCAAAACAAAACTTTCTTCCAATTACAGAACTACCTGTAACAATATGTATAATATGATCTATTAGCAAAGGGTTTTCACACCCTTTGCTTGGTCCTACCGTTAAACTACCATTTTTGGGCCTGAAACTACACATGTTATTTAGATGCAAAAGAAACTTTTGCATTGGTTAAAACAGAAAGTGAGGGTGGTATATATTTTGACAGTTTAAAATAAAGCTTCGGCAAGAGCTTCAAAAAATGCCAGATTTCTCTAAAATTTTAAACTAACTAAAGCGACTAACAGATTGATAAAATTGTTCTTAAAATAAGAACGGGTTAGACCTTTTATGAATGGCTTTTCTGAGTAGTATAAGAGCCAGAAAAATTTACAAACAGTTTTTCAAAGTTCTCAAACAAACACACAAAAAAAGCAATTTTTGAGCCATAAATTAACCGTAGAAGCTTGAATTAATTTCAAAATTAGCTCAATTATTTCTGTCTACATTTCCAGTGTCTATATTAAATTTGATTATGTCCAATCAAGTATTATTTAATTTTTCCTGTTGTGCCACAGCACAACAGGTCTCTAATTTTGATTTCTGGCGGAATACACTGGGCTTGTAGTGCAATGTACGTCTGTGCGTTAGTTTGCTTTGCATATTAGAGCTACTGCGCGAGCGTCACATCATTGTCTAGTGCAAAAGTTACACTGTAAGCTGGAAAAATGTCACTGTGCGTTTGTTTAGTTCATATGTGTCACATAGTGCGCGTGTGTCACATTGCTGATAGTACCAACATTTGACCAGATAATTTTGTTGGCAGCATCTTATGTTATTTTTTCATAAAATTACAAAATAACTTCATTTATTCTGCAGAAAAGAGAAACGAAATAACAAAAGAAAGGCAAGATTATTCCTCGAACTGTAGTCATTTTTGGGCATGAAAGAATGAATACACTTCTCACTCATCAAAACAAACCATTCCTACATAATTTGTTGTTAGATAATTAAAACTCTTTCCAGTTTTTGCATAAACAACTTATTGTAAGATTGCATAAAAACGCATTGAACTTTTGCATACACATTTTACAATAAGATAATTATCTGCTGCACAACAGGTTTTAGCTGACCTCTGGTCAGCTTACTTGAACATAATTCTTAATACTTACTGAAGGTTTTGCCGCAAGTTGGGCTTGTTTGCATAAAACGTTACGTAACTCCACTTTAAGCAAAGAGCTGGATTTGATTCATACCAAAATCCAACGGGTTAAGACCGCATAGTTGTCATTTACTTTTTCTTCGGGAACAGTTTGTATAATTCACGTGGAGACTAAACTACTAAGAGCTGGATTTGACTTACAGCCAAGTGATATGGCTTAGCACTGACAGTGAAACGCAAAACAATCAACTTAGGATCAGACGCATTTCGCGAACACACTCGTGTTCACGTAGATCCGCACAATTACACTGAACAAAATACACGCAAACGCACACACAACCTGCACCAAGCTAAACGTTGTATTTCAGTGTTGTAAAGAAGCCTGCTGCAAAAGTTTCCACAGGCATCATCATATAATTAGACACACACGAACACACACCTATTGTTAATTTCATCACACAGCCTTACGTTTCGATCCAGGGGCATCATAAGAACCTGTTGCGGTGTGCCGCAACAGGAAAAAATTAGGTATGTACTGTGTAGTTAATAGATGGGGAAGTGCCATAGCCAACTTTTTTCTAGACAAGATGAAAGTTTTACGTACATAGCAAGATGTACACAAGAACAAAACCGTAAATACCGACACATCGACAAATAGGTAGTCGACACAGGTACATATGTAGCAGCAGACGCATCTTTGCGACGATCTTAATGCGACTAGTTTGAAGAAATGCTATTACTAAATAAAACAAGAACTGTATCTTGTGGCATCTGCAAAACGTAAGAAATCGCGAAGATACTACAGTTGTAGCATGCATGTGACTTAAAATTTTACCGAGTGCCAGCAAGCCCCAATTATTATATACTGTATATAAGTTGTGTGAGTGACAAGGCAACTGTCAGCTACGTGTAGCATCATATAAATAACAGTCAATCGGATCTGAGCTGACACTGGTACGTTAATACAGATTTTTCTGCAATGCTCCGAGTTCATTGCAGGAGGGTAACGCCCACATTGTGACTTAAGGGGGTAATTGCGTTTTTAGGTGTTTTTTTTAAACTACCATAACTGCACTTAACCTCAACAAAAACTAGAGCGGTCTTTTTTACATTTTTTTTACACCTTCTAGCTTTAAAAAACTGTATTTAAAAGCAGATTATCTTTTGCAATTTTACTGCTGCTATCATTTGAATACACCCCATCAGCGGTTTTTTTGACTAATTTTTGCGCCACAGTTATGAAACTCAAGATCAGCCAACAACTACTAAACTTTTTGCAGTTATGCACTGACATAATATCCCCACCCGTTTTTTTGATATAGTTGATAAGTCGTTTCTACGTTGAGAAAATGACATTTTCGTGCAAAAATCACGTAATTTGACTTTTCTCTAAAATATCCAAAAGCCCATAACACCGACTCTACAAACTATTTTTAGAAAAGGAAAAAAACGGGTGGGGATATTTTTCTAAAGATATTGTGGTTAAAGTTTCGAAGCCGTAGTCTGTTTTTAACTTGCGTTATGTGGGCGCAAAAATTACACTGAAATGTCAAAAACCACAAAAACGACATTACCCCCTTAAGCTGGCGCTCAGGGGAACCGACTTTGGCGTTTGATTTTTTTCAGCGACATTTTTGACCATAATGTCTTGAAGGAAAGTTGTTCAGAATGAACAGAGCTTTCATTTGATGTGCATATTGTGATAAAAAATTTATTTTTAATTTTTTGACAAATTTGTAGCCATAGCATAAAAATTTTTGTTTTATTATAAAATGATTACTCATATCACTGAAATATATGGTTTCTTAGCTTTAAATTGATGTATTAAACATACGAATACGTTAAAGCTTTGCTGAGATATTCAGCCATGAAAACAGCAAATCAAAAATGAAAAACCTAAAAAACTGATAAATTTTCGAAAATGTCAAATATTTGATTTAATTTCTTAAAAAATTGAGTATGGCTTTTGGTAACTTTTTCAACGAAAATATACAGTCCTAGGAATGGTCTAATTTTTAAAAAAGTGAAACGTGTGGGCAATCCTCACATTTTTGCGTAGCGAAATCGACTACTTTTTTTGGACCTGGGTCCCAGCTGCCGATTGCGATCGTGCTAAAAACTTGCACAATGAAAGAAAGAATATAAATGCAGACGTGAAAGTTTTTCTATTTTCAAATTTTGGCTCGCAGCACTTTTTGTAGTCGCTAAAAGACAACTGATTTTTAAAAAATTGGTTTTTTGCGAAATCAAAAATAGAAATGAAAAATCGAAGATCAATTACGTCTAGATTTTTGAAAGATCTTTCAACTGATACCAAGATTGTCAAAATCGGTTGAAGTTTCGCTGAACTAGGTCAAAAATAAAATTAGTGTGAATAGGAAATTTGACATGGTCATAAAAATTGCCACATTCACATTAAAGTGCTAAGCTTTATTGTAAATAAGATATTTTGATGTCTGTTTGATGTACAATTAAACTGGTATTGCTATTTATTGCATGAGCTGAGCGCCGAACATGAGTTTTGTTGCTGAGCGCTACCTAAAGCTTTCACTACAATTGAAAATATAGTTCAGGTACCACATTTCCGCGAAAAAGCCGAGTAATCGAGTAAGCAAGTAATCGAGTTTAAACGCAAACTGTATGTATCGACACCTATGTACGTCGAACGTTATCACTCAACAGAAAGTTCGTTTTCCGCATAATTCAAGTAGTTTTG
>JASANF010008383.1:0-22260 GCA_030248245.1 Trissonchulus sp. WLG1_4 | reverse complement strand
AGTACCGGAACCGGAACCGGAACTCCGGTCGATCCCTGATATATATATGTATATATACAAATGTAGGGTTAAATGCAGTTGGGGGGAAAATAGTGGACCTATTTTTTTGAGTAGAGCACCTTGGGGGAGAGATATGACCCCCCGAAATCTGAACCCTCAGTATAAAGGACGTTTTTGCAATTTTTTTCAGAAACCTGTGTTTTCTCCGTTCTAAACGTGTTTAAATGGAGTCGGAATAATGTTTATAATTTTTTAGAATCAAAAGAAAGGCAGGTTGACCCCGTTCCTTCCGAAAAATTGGCCAAATTTACCAGAAGCGTCCAATTTTTGACCAAATTCAAACTGGACCTCAATTTAGGCTTGGGCTTAGGCTTAGGCTTAGTATGAGGCTTAGGCTTAGGCTTAGTATCAGGCTTAGGCTTAGGCTTAGGTTCAGGCTTAGGCTTAGGCTCAGGCTTAGGTACTAAAAAATCGAAATTTTCAGGAAAAATCCTGCCAGCTTAAGGGGGTAGTGTCGCGAAAGCAGTCGATTTTGCGCGACTGTAAAACTTGTTCAGTAAAATGTTAGAAATGGTTCTTTATATATTTTAAAATTCTACCAAAAGAAAAATTATTTTGCCAAGTTTCAGCAAAATTGGTGCAGCATATAGTTTGCAATAATGTCTCAAAGTCGGAAAAATGACGAAAAAAAAACCTATTCACATTCCATTTTTTAGTCACATTTATCAATTTTTCTGTTTAGTTTTTTTACACAGACTAATAGCACGTATGTTGTAGTTTATGCACACAAAATTTAGTGCAGATTACTGTAGCGGCTGTGGAGTAATACTAGTTTGAACTGTGAAGGTGTACTTAAACTGTAAAATAGTAACAGCAATAATGATAAATTGTGGAAAATCTAGACGCATAATTTCAAATCAGAAGAAAAACGAACCTTCAACTTTCTTTTTTCTTATTTGTCGCAAAAAATTGTGCGTCCACACATGATGTGTACTTCACAAGCTGGCCAATCTGATATCTGGCTTGATTTTTCGAACTTTTATGCCCCTATTGTGTGATGTCTGGCTTACTAATGACGATTGGTCCAAGATATTTGTCAATATTGATAGTGTGATGTCTGGCAGTAATTATTTGATACCATACAGCGTTGGACTAGCTTCTCATTGCATGTACTACTTCAAAACAAAAAGTTATATTTTCACAGCCTATGAGCAAAACTGCTTTCGCGACACTACCCCCTTAACCTAGAGAATCCTGCCAGCTAAGCCTAGACGATGCCTTAAAACATCATAACGCACTCAAAACTATCCAAAAACAAAGATTATAGCCATTTTTGGCTTCAAACTTTGGCCTACGTTCACTTCCCAAAACACTGAAAATGCAATTTCCAAGGGGTCATAGCTCAGAAAATACAAATTTACGGATAGGGGTTCTATTACAAGAAATGCTTCCCCTGAGGTGCTCTACTCCAAAAAATAGGTCCACTATCCCCCCCCCCCAACTGCACTTGATCCCAAATGTATATATTTATTTAAAATATCCTGTAGTTCCATTATACTGAAGAGCTGTTAGTGTTCAACGTGTTCAATTTCAATCTTGGCCGAAGCATTGGTCACCAAGCCCGCAATTCGTTATTTATTTATTTATTCAGTATTTTCGTTCTAAACGTATATACTTATCGTATTAAATGCAGTTGGGGGGGGGGGAATATGGACCTAATTTTTTGAGTTGAGCACCTTGGGGGAAGCATTTTTGTTTTAAAAACCTCTATTTCATTTTTGGGATTTTCGGAGATATGACATCCCGAATTTGGAACCCTCGCTATGGGACGTTTTCGCAATTTTTTTTTTGAATAGTCGTGTTGTCTGCGTTCTAAACGTGTTTAAATGGATTCAGAATAAGGTTTAAAATTTTTTAGAATTAAAACAAAGGCACGTTGACCCAGTTCAAAAAATTGGCCAAATTCACCCAAATCGTCCAATTTTTTACAAAATTCAAACTCGGCCTCAATCAGGATTTCTGCACCGGACCGCGACCGGGCGGGGGGTGCGGTAACGAGCAACGTGAGCCGGGATGGGGGTGCGGAGCAATGTGAGCCAAGGGGGGGACAGTAGCGTAGCCAGGGTCAAGTTGACGGAGGGGTCAACGTGCCTTTTTTGACCGAAAATTTTCGAAGTTTGAAGTTTGTCTACCTGGGGGGGGGGGGTGCTACGCGACCCGAATTTTTTATCCGAGGGGGGGGGGGGCAAAACCGCTGAGGGGGGCTGTGGCCCTGGGCCTGCTCAAACCACAAAGGGGGAGCACACCCAGCCCCCCCCCCTAAAGACGCCACTGGCCTCAATTTAAGCTTCGGCTTAGGCTTAGTATGGGGCTTAGGCTTAATATCAGGCTTAGGCTCAGGCTTAGGTACTAAAAAATCGAAATTTTCAGGAAAAATCCAGCCAGCTTAGCCTAGAGAATCCTGCCAGCTAAGCCTAGACGATGTCTTAAAACATCATAACGCACTCAAGACTATCCAAAAACAAAGATTATAGCCATTTTTGGCCTTTAAAACTTTGGCCTACGTTCAGTTTCCAAGACACTGAAAATGCAATTTTCAAGAGGTCATAGCTCAAAAAATACAAAATTGTGGATAGAGGTTATATTATAAAAAATGCTTCACTTGAGGTGCTCTACTCCAAAAAATAGGTCCACTATCCCCCCCCAACTGCACCTGATTCTACTTTTCAAAATTCTGTGAAATAATAGTTTTTGGCCCATTTTAGAAGTTTTCCAAATTCACCAAAATCTTTAAATAAAAATACAGGCATAATGCCCCCCACCCCGTTACGCGAAATAACCAAAATTCTGGAAAGTTTGGCAGAATAGCCCCACCCAAAATCAAATCCCGGGTAGGCTATTGAATATTATTCCCCTATTATTCAATTGGCAGCAGAATTTTCAAGGCCAATTTTCAAATAGAGCATCGTACAGCATTAAAAACTGTCCAAATTGTACTGTGCTAGGGCCGCTTACTTAGAAAAGTTTTGTTTTTGGAAAAAATGTGCTAAAGAACGCATGAAAACTATGATTTTACTCGAAAACATGTAACCAAAAATTGTCCACATTTGAGCTAGAATCTGATTGGCTAAAGCCAAAAGGCAAAATCAGCTAAAAAAGTGAAAAGTTTACAAGCCTCCTACAGATGCCCACTAGCAAATTAGCACATGAAATTTCAACCAACAATGTAAAAAATAAAGTTCTTTGCATAGCACAGCCAGTAAAATAAATATATTGCAGCATATTTTGTAGAAAACAAATTTTGCCAATAAACTCATGCGCAACCGGTTAACATTTTTGTGAAAAACTAACAACGGAATTGAAATCTACGTACTTAATAACTTACAAATCCACCAAGACTTTGGGAAAATTCTCTATCTGCACAGCATGCTAGTGAATTGATGCATTGAGAATGTTCAAAAAATCGATAATTGATTGATAACTCATCAAAAACTCAAAAGTTTAGTTCAAAAAGCTTACTTGCAGGATGGCGGATCAAGGCGGTCACAATGCTATATTGGTTGTCTCAGGGGATGCTGCCAATGTTCCGGAAAATGTGACGAGAAAAAAAAAAGATCATCATGACACAAAATGCAATGTGTAATCTAAAAATATCTCCGCCCCCCCTATATCGAATTACACCAAACTTTGAATAAAAGTGTAACTTCATAAGGACTATGTTTGTACCAAGTTTTGTCTTTATTGATGTGCGCGTTTTTTTGTTGTGCTCAAGAAAGCTTTTTCAAAAGTCGCAATGATGGTGTTTGCGTCCTATTATAGGTTTGGCGCTATCGCGCCAAACCTGATAAATGCCTAAATTTGTTTGTATGTATGTTTGCATGTAGCCACACATATAGTTGGGTGTGAATATGCCAAAAATTGTCGAAGTTGGCGCTTTTTGGCCAAGCAATGAAATAGAAAAGGTAAATATTAGAGCAGTTTTGGGAGATGGTGATTGGTTGGGTCAATAGTAGGTAGACTTAGGGTGGATGTGGGTCCCACCAGCAAGAGAAACGGGTATATACACAAAATGTTTCTGCTGTTACATGTAAACGAATTAGCTTATAGTCCTGTTTTTTTAATTTTTCAAGTGTTGGTGTATTTGGAAAAAAATTGGCAATTTTTAGACTCGGCCCGCGCGACACGGCCCGGCCCGCGCAGCTTCCTTAAGGAAGAAACTGTACATCGTTATGAATACCCTATCTGGGTCTATAAAACTTGGCTAGTTTATTCTAGTCAACTGATGTTCGAGTTGCTTATTTAGGAATCGCAGATTTTTGCATTTAGTGGCCCACTTTTAGTCCTACATACTGCCGCATAACCAAACCTATGCTTAAATTAAGCGATGTGAAGATTTGACAGTTTCTCTATCGATTGTTGGCTGCGCGATCTCTCCACGACACACGTAAGTAGAAAAGGCCAAAAGGCAATACCTGGCAACCTGAGGTTGCCAATTTAGAAAAAATTGTTTTTTTGATAAAATATTTACTTCTATTTTTTCCACGATGCTTTATTTTGTCTTAATACGCAGGGAGTCATGTAGGCCCACTTTTGCTTGCCTTTGATAACTTTTTAAGACAAACTGAAGCTCACTAAGAGAATAACTAGTCAAAAAATGGTCATAACTATACTCTCAAGCTTCAATTACTAGGTAAAGGATTAGAATGTATTTGATAACATATATAGTATTGGTTAATGGATGATAACATCGATTTATAAAAAAACTAGGTACTACCTAGTTTTGGCAAAGTACTACCTAGTTTTCCCACGAAACTCGGTAAAAACTAGGTACTTTTACCTAGTTTACCTAGTTTTGCGAAATTTTACTTTACCTAGTTTCGAAAAAAACTAGGTTGCCACCACTACCACACAAAACAGTGTGATATACATATACTCTTCTTATTATGTATGTACTCTTGGTATTATTTATAAAGCGAAACTAAGCTGAGCATAGTTCAGCGGTCTCTAAGCATATTTCAAATTTCAAGCAATAAGGCCACAGAAATGAGAAATGGTCATTTTTCAAAGAATAATTGCTTTTATGCTACTCATGTGTCGTGTGACTTCATAATTTATTCAGTCACAGCAACTAACCAAATATATGTTCTGCAACACAATAATTATCGGCTTTTCAATTAATCAAGATGTTTATGTGAAGGCACTTTGAAAAGTTTGATTGGGAACAAAACTCAGTTTGAAAGTATGCATATTTTTTCTGCTATGGATCTTGAAAAGGAAAAGTTATAAAAATATGTTTTGGCATTTTCTAAAACAATAAAACTATGTAAAACGGGAAGTTTGAATTTTTTACGCGGCGGCCTCAGCCGCCGCGTATACACTATAGTGCAAAAGGCTCCTATAAATAACACGTAGATGAGGCTTTTGCTGTGTTATTCTACTGTTAGGTCCCTAAATTACACACAGTGTGTGGGTGTATGTCAGATCGTGTACGTTCGTACGTACATACGTCGATAGTGGCAGGCGATTATTCTGGTTGCAACTAAGCCTGTTGCAACAGTCTATCCAAGTTTGTTTATCAACACGTCGGAACCAGGAAAGTTTTATTTCTAATCTGATGACGAATTGAAAACTGTCAGACTATGCCGAAGAGCCGTAGCAGTGCTGCACAGTTATGGATGTCGTTGCGATGTTACGTAACATCAAGAGTATACATAATAGGAAGAGTATGACACTCTACTCTCACTCTCCCTATTATGCCTGGCAGCGCAGCGCGAAATAGGCCTTTTATGTACGGTTTTGAGAGGGGGGGTACCCCCCCTCAACTGAAGACCCCGTACTCAACTGAGGGGGGTACCCCCCCCTCAAAACGATACCCCGTACTCAACTGGGGGGGGGGTACCCCCCCTCAGTTCAGTACCCCGTCTTCAGTTGAGGGGGGGTGCCCCCCCTCTCATTTCAAGACACTAAGCAAGAGCTTGCGCTACCCCCCCCCCCTCAGTTCAGTACCCCGTCTTCAGTTGATTTGGGGGGGTACCCCCCACCCTCATTTCAGCACATCAACAAAAGTCCTTGTTACGGCCAATTGCACCAACTGATTCTCGAGCTATTCTTATTCTCGAGCTATTGCAGAATAGTTATTCTCGAGGTTTTATTCTCCAACTTTTCCCCTGCACCATAACAGAATAGCTCGAGAATAACTATTCTCGAGAATAGCTGGAGAATAACTTATTCTCCAGCTGGCCAATGAAAATGTGGCTGCATCATTGTTATCCAATCACAGCCTAGCAGACAGCCAATTAAGCTCGAGAATAAGCCGACATAAGCCCGCCTACAAATTCGTTATGAGAGCAGATTTGTTTCTCGTCCGCTCACCGAAAATACGTCGACTTGAGCCAGGTCAGTAACCGAATGACGAACGAAACCTTAAAGCGTGCATTTTCAAACTTTTTGTTTTGTTACTTTTACGTTAAATAAACATTATATAAGCCTAATAACCATGAATAAGTAAAAAATTTTAAAATTGGTTATTTTTTCTAAAAGTTATTAGCTTATTCTTCAGCTATTCGTGGTCTAGATCAGGAATAACTTGCACATTGCAAAAGAATAGCTGGAGAATAAGCTATTCTATAATTTTAGTTAGTGCAATAATGTTCGTTACTCTTCTGCTATTCCTGAGCTATTCTTTAGCTATTCTTGAGCTATTCTCCAACTTCGAGAATAACTATTCTCGAGCTGAAATATTGGTGCAATGAAAATTTATTTTATTCCTGAGCTATTCTCGAGCTTTCCCTATTCTTGAGCTATTCTCTGTTGGTGCAATCCGGTGTTAGTGTCTTGAAATGAGGGGGGTACACCCCCCCCCCCCTCAAAACCGTACATAAACGGGCTATTTCGCGCTGCGCATTGGACGCACGCCCGAAGGCATAATAGGAAGAGTGTCATATTCTTCCTATTATGTACTCTTGGTAACATGCAAGACTCTTAGCTTAGGTTCTCTTAGCTGAAAATTGGTGTTTTACATGTCATGTTAGTTAAACATGAAACAGTAAATTATATCATTACAAATATACGTTATCCGTCAAACTGTAAACACAACAGCGTCAGCCGCTGACTTCATATTATATACTCTGGCAGTCTAGCACTAGCAGTTGACTTTCGCACACAAATTCCAGAGCTAACATGTGCGTTATTTTGGACACTAAAAAGTGGCCGAATGTGCGAGAGACGGTCATTTTGACTAGGACTGTAGCTCCGAGGTAAAAAATACAACTGACGCCATAAAAGTTTTCTGATGGGAATGTTTTCAATTTCAACGATTAATGTTGACAGTGTTAGCTGAGATGTGAGATTACCAATACCTGTCCACACGTAAGTAAGTTAACAGTTACAAATGTTGGCTCTAAAAATTTTTGGTGCCGCGTTTTATATTCGAAGAATATCCTCAGCACTTGAAGCATGTCGCGACGAGCATGTCTAAAAATAATTTAACCCCACTCGCAAAACGTGCTTGTTTCTCAGTGTTTACACAACAAATCACCCAAAACTGACTGTTCTACTTTCCGCATCTGCAGAATTTAGTACCTACTGACCGCCTATATATCTTTATGCCCTTGCAGACTTTGCAGGTTGATCTCTTAGATTTTGTTGAACATAGTGAAAAATGGGCTATTCTATAGCACGTGCACAGTTGGCCTTAGTTTAAAGTCAGCCAAAAACCACTACTATAGTACGTGCAGAGTTCAATATATTATATATTGAGGAAATGTATTTTCAACAAACAAGCAACAGTTTGAAAAAGCCATGTCAATGTATCGTTTTTATGTGTCAACGATGGCAAAGAAAAGCTTTTGTCCTGTTGTGCCACAGCACAACAGGTCTCTAATTGCAGGTGCGCTCGTCATTTCCAGCCCACATGTTGCCGTTTTATGCAACATGTGGGTAGCCAATCAGAAGCGACCTTCGCTTCTGATTGGCTGGACGCCTGTGCACGTGCTCCAATCAGCACGCAGGCGGCCTCACGTGCTCCAATCAGCACACTGGCCGCCATGACAGCCATTTCATTGTTACATTTTGCCATGATCGGTCGGGTTGGGTTTTTTTTTGTTTTTTTTGCCCAAAGTTATATTTTGCCGACATTTTTATCACCGTTTTCAGCGATTATTGCTAGTATGTGCTGAATATGATGTTAACTGGTTAGTTAAATGTGTTTTTGACAAATTTCAGGCAATAGCACGTGAGGCCGCCTGCGTGCTGATTGGAGCACGTGCATAGGCGTCCAGCCAATCAGAAGCGAAGGTCGCTTCTGATTGGCTACCCACATGTTGCATAAAACGGCAACATGTTGGCTGGAAATGACGAGCGCATCTGCCTGCGCTATAACACAGGCAGAAAGGAGAGTGTCTCACTCTTTTTCTATAAAGAGTGAGACACTATTATGTACTCTTGATAACATATATAGTATTGGTTAAGAGATGCTAACATCGATTTAAAAAAAACTAGGTACCTAGTTTTGGCAAAGTACTACCTAGTTTTAACACGAAACTCGGTAAAAACTAGGTACTTTTACCTAGTTTACCTAGTTTTGTGAAATTTTACTTTACCTAGTTTCAAAAAAAATTAGGCTGCCACCACTACAATAAAGTCCATAAAAGTAGTTTGACTGTGGACTGTGGAGTCCTCGCCACCAAAATTCGGCAGGAAGCATAGAAGCCTGCCAACCTATCATTTAGACGCAGAATTTTGGTTTTGAGGGTGTACCAACAACTTTCAGGTGCACCAACAACTTCCAACCGAACAGGTGTCAAACAAGCACGTTTTGCGAGTAGAGGTAAATTCATTTCGAATAGAGTTCGTTGCGACATACTTGCAGTGCTGAGGATATTCTTCGAATATAAAACGCGGCAACACAATTTATTAAAACTAAAATTTTCAATTAAGGTGGTAGTTACGTTTTCGACAGTTTTTATTACGCGCTATATAACTTTTGATTGACTCAATGAATTTAATAGCTGTCTTTTTCACGTTAAAGAGCTTGACTGAAACTACACTTATGCACATTATCTAGCTTAAATCTGTAGCAAGCTAGTCAGCAGACACTGTCAAAGTAGTCAAATTTCGTGAATTTTTGCATTTTTCTTGTTTTGCTTGTAAAATTGACAGTGTAACTCGAACTCATTTCATTCTTTACACCAACATAGCCAATAACAGGGTGAATTTTAACGCTAAGTTTGGTGCATTTATATGATGCAGAAAAGAAGTTACGGACCTTTAATTTTGAATTTTTTCGAATTTTGAAAAATATACGAATTTTTGAATCGATTTTTTCCATGAAATAGGCTAAATTAATACAAATAAAAAAATTGACACATCAGAAATTGTTTAAAAAACATGTGAAATAACGCATGAAAAGATTGCAATATTGTGACTTGAGATTTAGTCCACGGAAGTACATTTTTACAGATTTCTGTGAATGAAATTGATGTAACGCAAAATTTAAGCAAACAAAATTTTTGAAATTTTAGTATAAAGTAGACACATATATATGTGTCCCAATTTATCCCAAATTTTGAACAAAATCCTTCTAGTACATAGTTGTCAAGTTTTGCGGACTTTTGTGCAATGTACTTTAGTTCAAAAAGAAATGTTACATAAATGTGACGTAATCTCAAAAAGTGAAAAGCGGAAGGATAAGTTTTGGCATCTTAATTTGAAGGTTTTTGACATGCCCGTATGTCATTTTTTTCTTTTTTCAATAAACGGCCGTTTTGACTAGCTACTACTTTGGCTTAGCTAAACATAAAATTTACGAAAAATTGTCATAACTGGCTGAAAAATATTTTCTGTGAAAAGTAAAAATGATTGTTTCAAGCTATTTTAACAAGCATTTATCTCATAATAAATTATAGTTTCCTAAATTAATATGCCTATTATAAATTAATGATTGAAAATTAATCGTAAGTTGTCAAGTGTTACTCCTGCAAAACTGTCGAGAACGTTACTACCACCTTAAACAACGACTCTAGCTAAAGTTCCTGCAAAAAATAGTGCGCTCGGCTGAATTTCATTCCAGCATACGCGATGTGTTTTCGAGCCAACTTTAAGTTCCAAATCGTATGTATTCACGCTGAAAATTGCGTTCCATACTGCTATTGTTTTGTACCTGGTTTCTATGCATTGATAACCAGTCTACGAAACATTTCTACAATAGGGTTCGTCACAACACTGTTGCACTTTAAGGTGGTAGTGTCGCGAAAGCAGTCGATTTTGCGGCTCTATAAAACTTTTTCAGTGAAAGATAGGTCATTGTTCTTTATATATTCTAAAAATATGTTTCAAGGCAAATAATTTCGTTAAGTTTCAGCAAAATTGGTGCATCATACAGTTAGCAGTGAAGTCGCAAAGTCGGAAAAATGACGTTTTGAAAACCTATTCACATTCGATAATTTCGTCACAATTACAAAACTTTTTGTTTAGATTGTTTTCACAGACTAAAAGCACATATGCTCTAGTTTATGCACACAAAATTTAGTGCAAATTGCTCGAGTGGTTGCGGAGTAATACCTATTTGAACTGTGAAACTGTGCGTAAACTGTGAAGTACTCGCAGCAATAATGATAAATTGTAAAAAATCTAGAAGCTTATTTTGAAATCTAAAGAAAAACGAACCTTTATTTTTCATTTTTCTTATTTGTGACAAAAAATTGTGCGTCAAAACGTTACATGTACTTCACAAGCTGGCCAATCTGATATCTGGCTTGATTTTTTGAACTTTTATGCCTCTATTGTGTGATGTCTGGCTTACAAATGGTGATTAGTTCAAAATATTGGTAGATATTGGTAGTCTCGTGTCTGGTAGTATTTATTTGACATCATATAGCATTTTACTAGTATCTCAGTGAACGTACAATTTCAAGGCAAAAAGTTCTCTTTTTGCAACCTATGAGCAAAACTGCTTTGGCTGCACTACCACCTTAAATGAGGCTAGCTACCGACATAGATCATGTTCTGACACACATCACACACGCTACGCTCACAAAAAACGCTGTTACAGATTGCCTGTTGCAAAATACGTATTTGTACATGCACAACCTAACACACACGCTCACACACATAGTGCATTTTCTTGACTTGGCAGCGTATTTGCATTAGAACTGTACGTAATCATAGAAGAGAATCGCAATATACAGTACTGTGCAAAAAAAGTTCCCTCTTCGTCGGCGTACGACGAGCTTTGTCGTTCGCGAAAAGTGACGAACTCTAATAGACTTCCGCATGCAATAAACACAAAAATTTTGCTTCGTCACTTTCCGGCCAACGTTCGTCACTTTTCGCGAACGACGAAGCTCGTCGTACGCCGACGAAGAGGGAACTTTTTTTTGCACAGTACTGTAGTATATACGCGGAGGCTGAAGCCGCCGCGTAATAAATTTGTCAAAATAGTTCAATAGTTATATATGTCAAAAGTTTATAAACATAGATAAAGACAAAAGGTTGTAAATGGCACAGAATTCTCAAAGTTAGGACAAAACTTTGTTAAAACCGACAAAAATTCCTCAATATTGAACTATGCACGTGCTCTAGAAGATGGTATTCAGCTATTTCGTAGTAAAGTCCTACTGTGCACGTACTATAGAAGTAACTTTTGGATGACTTTAAACTAAGGCCAACTGTGCACGTGCTATATAGAATAGCCGAAAAATGTACATTATTTTTGTGAGAAGGAAAATGTAATATGTTTTTACTGGAAAGTATTCTTTACCTTGTACTGCATGATTTCGTTTGAACTAGACCAACAGTTGCCTCATTATCGAACCTGTTGCATGAAGGTATCACAAAATCAGTCACTTCATGAGTACTGTTATTTAGCTAGCCATTTTTTATTTAACTTAACTATTAGCTATTAACTACCAGCTAATTTATTATAACTTAACTATTAACTATTAACTAGCCCCTTATTTATTTTAACATTTAACTAGCTATTTTTTTTAAACTATTGACTAGCGCTTAAATTGAATAAAACTAGCCATTTAACTAGGTTCTCAAATCAGCACTATTGTGAAGTATTGCTAGTACACGAATGAACGCGTAGGCCTCAGCTGTAGGGAAACCGCTCACGAATCAATCTATAGGTCTCTCAGGTGGTGGATCCTCCCGCCGAAAATAAAATCCCCTATAAATCAGGGAATACCCTCAAATGTAACAGGAGACCCACATTTTGTACAACCTACAAAATGATCCAAAGGCACCCCTCCGTCACTTTTTCAGGCAAAAATTCGTTCCCAGGGTATATTCGAGGTACTGAGCACGCATATGGGGTTTATTTTTGCGCACGTTTCTCTTGGAGTCATCTTGGAGGCATTGTGCGCTTGAATATTTACATGAGAGTCGATTTTCAAAAACTCCTATATTTTATATCTACATAGGAGTAGGGCTGGGCACGGTTACAAAATCACTATCCGTGTACACGGTTAGTTTCGAAGGCTAGTAACCGCGTGTACACGCTAACTAACGGTTACTGCTATTATCCGCGTGTACTAATTATCCGTGTAACCGTGTAACCGTTTACACGTTAAGTATCCGTGTAACCGTTTACACGGATACTAACCGTGTAAACGGTTACACGGTTACACGGTTACTAAACGGTTACAGGTTACTAAACGGTTACACGGTTACCAAACGTCAAGAAGCAGAGGGGAATCTTTATTACACAGCATCAGCTCAGAGGAATGAGCCAGGGAAGATACGAACCACCCATCTCTATATCTGCAGACCAGCAAGCTACCATTGAGCTACAGGAACAATGCTGAGCTGTCAGTATAAATGCCTTTATATGTCTTAAAGAATATATATAGCTTGCACAACATGCGTATATATATTATGAAGTAACACACAGGCAAATCACTTGCAACGGTTGTAGGCTTAGCATAAATCCAGCAGCCAAACGAACACTTTTCTTAACGGGTACACGAAGTCGAAAAACGGATAGTGTAACCGGTTACACTATCCGTTTAGAGAATCCGTTTACACTATCCGTTTAGAGAATCCGTTTACGCTATCCGTTTAGAGTAACCGGTTACACTATCCGTTTAGAGTAAACGGTTACAGTATCCGCGGTTACTGTGTCTTAACGTGTACACGCTGTAACCGCTAAGTAACCGCGGATAGTGACCCCTAACCGTGTACACGCTAAGCTTAGCGTGTACACGGTTCGTACCGTGTAACCGTGCCCAGCCCTACATAGGAGGCAATTTCGGTCCCTGAACACGATTCCAGTGGCAACTTTTGTGAAGAATCGTCTTCGACTCTAATATATTTCCTTGGCTAGTGGGTACCACAAACCACAAGTTGGTTTTTTGCGGAAGCACTTTTGGAAAATGAGATTTTTCAAGACTTTTTATGTACTTCATCTACAGCAGAAATTTGAGCCGGCCGAGTCTTGTTATTAGAATGACTGCCGTTATAGCATGAATTGGCATGGGGTCAGAGTTTTGATATAGCACGAAGACCCATTAAACCACGCCAAAGTCTCGTTATGGTACACCAGAGTTGCATTAGGAATCGGGCTTGAGTTGCAATTAGAGTTCGCAATCGGGTCGGGTTGGCGCGGGTCGGGTCGGCTCGGTTCTGGTCGGGTCGGTTTGAGCTTTTCCAAGCCACTGGTAGCGGGTTGTGCAGGTCAGTTTAGGTGAAAAAATTTGGGTATAAATATAAATTTTTATATTAAATTATTCCATTTTGACCATATGTTCAAGCTAATGCACCCGCTGGCGCTGAGGAATACAGAGCGACTAAAGGTTCGCCGATTGCAGCCTATGTACAGTCTCGTACAGTCTTTCTACCATTATGTATTTTTACGTCTCAGGCCTAAAAATTAAAAAGTTCTCATTGTCTTCTGGAGAATGCCGCCCCAGACTCCTGTCATTACCTAGCTTAGTGTTTTGAGCTGAATTTTTATGTAACTTTAATGTTTTCCGCCGGTCAAAATTAGGACAATGTTTGCGCAATATGCGCTGTTATCTCGCTAATCTTTTAGTCTTTGAGTCATTTCCCCCCGAAATTTTTCCCTAGTTACGCCACTGATATGCACATAGATTCCAGGTTTGTGGGGGCGGTATATACCCCCCAGAAGCTAGAAGACATTTTACGGCATCTTCTACACAGCGCAAATTTCGAAATTTATATATGTATTTTTTGGGGGGTACCCTTGTTGACAATTTCGTAAGCTTAGACTAAAAGCGGGGCTGAGACTCCCTGAGCCACACCTCTGACTACGCCCTTAGCACCGTACTCAAAATGCCACACTGGTCAATTTGATCAATTTTTTTACTTTTATCAATATTGGTGAAATTTTTTTTGAGAAATCACCAAAAACAGTGACCAGAGGCCAACTATATACTGGTATTATATACAAATGTGCAAAGACAAATGTAGAGAAATGGGGCGTGATTGTTAAAAAACTAAAGACTGCCATTTTTAAATGAAAATATTTTGTCATATTTGTCAACACACTGATTAAAATAAAAAAACACTGCCTTCGGCTCTGGCTCCGGCTCCGGTCTGTTATATCCGGCAATATTTTACCTCCGGTCGTTCGCTAAACACACCCCAGTGAAAATGACTGGGATTCACAAAGTAGTGTGGCTGAGCTGCTGCGCAGAATGCACGTGACACGTACCTACTTCATTTTTTAATGTGAAATCATAATTTCCCGAGCTGTTAGTTCTTTTTAGCCAAAAGTACCTATTCTAGTCTTATCAAAACATATGTAACATATAGAAACACTAGAATCCAAAAAGTGACAAGCAAAATTTCAAGAACTTTCACAGCAGCTTCACTAAAAGTCAGGTCGGGTCTGGTCGAGTCGGGTCGGGTCAGGTCAAGGTATGATTTTTCGAGCCGTTGCGAACTCTAGTAAACTGAAAAGCATAAAATATGAAAAGTTTGCCAAAAATAAAGTCAGTTGTGCTGTAAATTTGGTTTCTTGGGAAGACTGTAGTGTAGCCGTTTAGTGAGAATTTTAATAGTTTTTGAAAATTTGAGATTAGAAACCGACGCGATCAACACTATTTATGTAATTATATTGCAAGAACCAAAGGAGTAAGCACCAATGACCCTTTTTCCTTATAACGGGCCGGGCCTCAAAAATGCTTCTAATTCGCCGGGCCGGCTTGGCGCTGCGGCGCGCCAGGAAAAACAATAATCGTAATAATGACAAACGGGCGGCCATCTTGCCATAAATAATATATATTTGCAAAAAAAGTATAGCCATGATGGTGACAAGCACGATACTACAGGCATACACGACCACAGACACAGCTGCATCTGCCAGCTAGTTAAATTCTAGTTAAAATGGTTAGTTTAATTCCTAGTTAAAATATTTGAATCTTTTAACTTAACTAGAATTTTAACTAGATGAATTTAACTATTAACTATTAGCTATTAACTAGTAAGTTTTGGCTAGTTAAATGACTTAACTATTAACTAGAATTCTAGCTAAATAACAGTATTCATGAGGATGCCTCTCGTATTTACCTACATTGCAATTAGGACTGATAACTTATAAGTGATAATTTTGTTATCAGTAAAATTTGTGAAACGCATTTTGTTGATTGATTGATACGTAACTTACAGGGTGGGTTACTTACTTAAGGGTGGTTTTACTAAACCATGGTTTTACGTACGTTATATGATCCGCACAAAATTTCATTACAACATATTGCCTGATTCGTTACGACTTTCGTGGACTACGACGTGGATAGCGCAGTTGAAATTTGAAACCTGCAGCACTGCAGGTCGCTGATTTGCTGAACTTTCAGCTGAGCTAAAACCATGGTTTAAGAAAATCTACGGAATTCGTAACGAATTAGGCTATATTTCGTAATTAAATTATGTGTAAATCATATAAAAACATACTTAAAACAATGGCTTAGTAAAACCACCTTTGTGAAATCCACCCACAGTAATTTGTTCAACGAGACCCTGATTGATCGGTCTATATATTATATAAATCGAGAGTACAGCAGGCAAATAGCTGCTAAATCTCCCGGTGTTCCACCATTTTTTGGTCAGACTTAGGTAGTGCCTTGTAGCTTTGTAGCTTGTAGGTATATATAAGTTCAGTTATTAGTAAAAACGCGTTGACCCAAGTTATTGAAAGTTGCTTATATTTTATCAATTAACAATCTAGCGTAATTTAGTTGTTCATTTGAATATTTATAAATTATAAATAACTACTGTTAAGTTATTTCACAAGCCAAAACTTACTAGTTAAGGGGGCGCTCCGGGAATCGGGAGTTGCCTCAAAAGTCAGCAAAAAGTTGATAAAACTAAAATATTACTAAACAAGAAATTCGTATGGTATGAAATAACCCCTGTGTAAAAATTTTAAATCACGTGATATTGTCATGTGACTGCCAGATCACTGCGCGTGAGTGAATTTTCGGCAAGCGATAACTAATAGCATGTTTGTCTTAAGATCATGATTCATCTATCAAAATGTAGCCCTTGCGCTTCTGTAGTTGAACATTATTTTTGTTTTTAATTATGTATTTAGTGCGAATTTGTTAAAATTGCAACTTTTGTATTTTCGAGATCGGTCTCTGAGCACTAAAAGCAGTGGTATCATGGTCTAGAACATTATTTTTAAAAAATAAAAGAATGTTAAACTGCGCACAATGATCGGCTATCTTCATGCCAAATTTTAAACAAATCGGTTGAAGCAGTAAAAAGATATCGAATGCCGAAAATTACCGTGAGCAATGCTCAGTACAATTTTTTTGAGCCAGCAATTATTTTGCGTAGCGTTATCCGATTGCGTTGAAACTTTGCAGAATTTTGGGGACCCAAGGCCCTAGTTTTCGGCAAAAGAATTCAGTAAGCATCAAGCATTAACTTTTAAGTACATTGGCAGAGGCCATCGTAAACCTGTTGGCCAGCTAATGCAAAATTTCAGCCGAAAGCTTCGGCAATTTTCAGGTACGTAGTTATCATTAAGTGAAGTTTCATTAGTTTCTGACACTAATCTGGATCTGTACTATACTTTACTCAACTGTACTAATCTATACTAGGACCTGATTTGTCGAGTGGTTAGTATATATAGCAGATTCGCAACCACGAGGCCGCAGGTTCGATTCGTGGTGGATTACTTTTTCAAACTTTTGCATTTTCGAATCAACGACTGCAAGCAATCAGTATGTACTGTACTATGTAGGCCTACACAGTGAATGTACCAATTACAAGACGTTCCAGCGGTGACACATGCGATTCTACGGTATAACATGTGTAAAACACACCCCGCACATTCACACTTTAACGCTAGAACTGTGTTAAGATACCAGAATCAAAATTGTAACTCGATTCAGTGTTACAGTAAAGTGCAATAACCTGACTTATACTGCATGCAGCAGCGTGCAGTCTACTTATACTGCACGCTATACTCGAATCGATTTACAAGTCACTTATAGCACTGGTGGTTGTGCTAAAAGTAATTGATACGCATGTGTGAAACCCTCGTGCAGGTTCACTCGTGCGCTTCGCGCACTCGTGCCCCTGCACTCGGAGTTTCACAGAAACATGCGTATAAATCACTTATAGCACGCCAACCAGTGCCATAACCCATAATTAAAGACCTGTTGGGCTGTGGCCCAACAGGAAAAAACAGTTTAGGTAGCTAAGCAATGTTACACAGTTTTTTAAATAATGTTAAAAATGTACCAAATCGAACACAATTTTTGGTAAAAGTCGGTTTGCGGGCAAAATTAATCTTGCCGTTTCAAACATTTTTCGACTGATATTTTTTGTCTAATGATGTGCATTGATGAATTTTTAATATTTTTTTGCTCAATGTTCACCCATTTGGCAGTTTGACAGTAAAAACTATAAAATTTGGCAATTTTCCAAATATCTTGATATTGGTATAAAATGAAAGCCCACATCATTCTGAGTAACTTTGCTTCTTGACACAGGTCCGAATTCGTTAGCTGAAAAAAGTTATGGCCCAATACCTTGATTCCCAGAGTGCCCCCTTAAGGGGGTAGTGTCGCGAAAGCAGTCGATTTTGCACGACTATAAAACTTTTTCAGTGAAAGATAGGTCATTGTTCTTTATATATTCTAAAAATATGTTTCAAGGCAAATATTTTTACCAAGTTTCAGAAAAATTGATGCAGCTCACAGTTAGCAGTGAAGTCGCAAAGTCGGAAAAATGACGTTTTGAAAACCTATTCACATTCGATAATTGCGTCACAATTAAAAAACTTTTTGTTTAAATTCTTCACACAAAGTAAAAGCACATATACTCTAGTTTATGCACACAAAATTTAGACTATAAAACTTTGCTTGAGTTTGTGGGTAATGTCTGTTTGACTGTGACTGTGCGTAACCTGTAAGTCTCACGCAATAATGATAAATTCCAAAGAATTTAGACACCTATTTTGAAATCAAAAGAGTAAAACGAAAGGTCTTATTTTTCATTTTTCTTATTTGTGGCAAAAAATTGTGCGTCAAAACATTACATATACTTCACAAGCTGGCCAATCTGATATCTGGCTTGATTTTTTGACCTTTTATGTTATTGTGTGATTTGGCAGGCTCAAAAATGGTGGTGGGGTTTTGAATATTTTTTAAAATATTGGTAGATATTGGTAGTCTAGTGTCTGGCAGTATTTATTTGACACCATATGGCAATTCACTAGTTTCTCAGTGAACGTACAATTTCAAAGCAAAAAGTTCTCATTTTGCAGCCTATGAGCAAAACTGCTTTGACGACACTACCACCTTAATAGCTAATACAGTTGTTAAATTGGTCCAGTTAAATTTCTAGTTGACTTAAAAAGTCATTTAAAATAACGCGTAATTTTTGTGACGCCGTATTAATAACAATTTTTTTAAAAGTTGTATTTAATATTTTTTAGATGGTTTATTTTTTGCGAGCCTTGTTTGTTTTTGTTCTTTCGGACACGCTAAACGCACTACGCACAGCCTATTTCGTTACTTTGCCAGAAAGTACAACAAGCAGCAATTTTATGCAAAATTTATTGAGTTTTGATATTATTAATTTTTGCGCAAGCCTAGTATATTCTTGTTCTTTAGGACACGCTAAACGCCTACGGCCTATTCGTTACTTTGCCAGAAAGTACAACACAGCATAGAATTGATTTGATCCACGGTCACAGCATAATTGAAGTCAGGACCAACAGTCAGTGCAACATATACCTAATCGGTAGAATAGACATCAGCTGGAAGAAATCCCTTCAAAGGAAGTTTAACCTGTCGCTCACATTAGTTCAACTTTTGCTAAAGTTTTTCGGTATTTTTTTAAAACGTTTCTAAATTTTACGTTAATTTTACGAATTTGGTTTTAAATAATTATGTTGAAGTGTTGTAAATGAGAATTAGTTCCTATGAGACTCGGGGGCTGTGGTGTAGTGGTTAGCATGCTTGACTTCGAAGCAGGCGGCCCGGGTTCGATTCCCGGCGCCTCCATTTCTTTCTTCTTTCTAAATTGGGGCATCCTCTTTCTATACAACATAGTGGCGACCGTGACAGGACGGAGAGGATAGGGTCGGGTCCTCAGGACAGCCCTATCCCCGAACCGTCTTCGGAGGTGGGTTAGGAGCCCCATGCCCTGGGTTGAGGTTGGCACTTCAACCCTTACGGTACTCGTGCTGTGTGCTGTATGGATGTGTACATAGTCTTTTTCTGATTGGTCCCTCGGTTATGGGTAATCCGAAAAACCCTCGGTTTCGGTTAGGGGTGAACCGGAGAAAACCCTCGGTATTGGTTGAGAATCGCTCCGGGTCGATCGAGAAACCCTGTGGTTGCGAGTGAGCCAGGAAACCCTGAGTGTGGTATGATTGAAGTAGGCTTGGAGGCCTACGTGTGAATGTGCTCCGCCCTTGAGGCATCGGGTTCGCCCCGGGAGCATGAGTATCGACCGAGTATCGTTGCAGGGTCGCAACGATGTTCGAAGGGGGGGACCCTGTTGTAAATGAGAATTAGGGCCTATGAGACGCTGGGGCTGTGGTGTAGTGGTTAGCATGCTTGACTTCGAAGCAGGCGGCCCGGGTTCGATTCCCGGCGCCTCCATTTCTTTCTTCTTTCTAAATTGGGGCATCCTCTTTCTTTCAACAGAAGAAGGATTTCCCTATTTTGTGAAAGAAAAAAGAAAAAAATGGTGTAGAGGATCGAGCCTGGGACTTTTGTGTGGACTTGGAGAATGCTTAACAAAACTGCACCCAACAGAACCCCCAACTCTGTCAGCCCCAAATATTATTCTTTTCTCTAAGTCTACCTCATTCGACCCACACATGGTTTTCTGACGTGACTGATAACTCACCCCAGGTTTCTGCAGCTTGAGATGTGTGAATGCCTTGAATTTGCCCAACCTAAGGCACAAATTCCGACGAACCAAACCACCACAGGGCCTTAGCAAAAACAAATATCTGTTCGGTTAGTGCATGTTCTGTGTAGCTATTAAATCAAGGTGTTTGCGAAAAAAAACACGGTGCATTTATGGCTTACAAATTTACACCATGCTATAAAATGCTTAAGTTTGGTTTATACCTGTCCGTATATATTTGCGTCTATAAGCTAGTAAGACTCACAGTTGTAAATGCAATCTGTTTCAGTCTTTCAGTTTAGCTCATGCACCCGAAATTAGTCTCTGATTGACTAAGTTTTGCACAGCAACCCCTACTTAAACATGAAGCTTGCAGAATAAACGACACTGTAATAAAGGCGTACTTGAGGTACCAATAAAACTGTTATGCCAATATAATTACGATTTTCTGATTAAACCCTTGTTTTCGAATACATCTGTTTGAAACTGCCGCCAAGGTGCGTTTTACTTAGTTTTGGGATGACTTTTTTGTTGCTGCTTGTTTTGAAGAATTCTGGAAGTAGGTAATTAAATGCATTTTACCTAGTTTTCGATAATTGAAGCGTCTGTCAATAAAAAATAATGTTTAGGGCTTTAAAGAACAATACAAAACGACTAATTTTGCCATTTCGGCCCTACAGTAAGCTAGCTAGCAACAACAAACCGAAGCTAGCTGGCTGGCCGCCTGGGCCAGCTCACACACACACACATTACAGAAAAATTACACACAAACACGCTCACAAGTTTGCCACAGTGATTACATGTAAGACGTGCAATTTACGTAGGGCAAAACAAATGTAAAGTCCTGTCGCTACTGAGGTAGCGACAGGAAAAACAGGCTCAAACTGACATAAACTGGTCTCTTGGTGCTCTCTGGTGATTTTATTAATAACCAATGGCAGTCTGAATCCTGGGTCTCAGGCTTTACGCCGGGCATCTGTTGGTAAATTAGATTACCCTCTCTCACACACATTAATATGTGATGTGCGACTCCACAAAGCTGCAGTTGACGCTGGTAGTGTTTTAGGAAAATTGAAAACAACCGTTTTGGGCTACTAAACCTGTGTCTTGTTTTGTAGTACAGAGTGATTGCTTAGGTGCTCACTCATTAATTCATTTTACAGACTGCACATACATGCATACATATGTGTAATTTATTCACTTTAGTCCTCATTAATTGTGGATAAGAACTAGATAAGTTTTTGGGCTTTGAATGCTCAGTTTGAAACAGTATAAAGCCTAAATATGACGGGGTGAGATATTGTTTAGAGCCTAGTGGTCGACCAAAATCACCCTTATTTATGCAAAAATTTGTAAAATTATTTTTGCCCAAGCTTTTGGGACAATCCCTTCAGGGATCCTTCATCCCCCTTCATACATGTAGATATGGTATAAACCAAAGTTAATCTTTTTTACATGGACTTAGCGTATGTGATTTTACAGCTGAATTAAGGCCGATTTATCTCTATCAGCGTAGGAAACAAAACCTATTGAGTTTTCTAGTGTCTCTGGAGTCTGTCCTAAGTTCAGGATAGATTTGGGTCTAATAAGGTTTGCTTCCCATTAATTCTCAGATGCTAATTTCTTTCTTTTTCCGTAAGAAACCTGAGAACAGCCCGTGAAAAACAAAATGCCTTTTGCCAAGAAACGGAGAGTTTATCTTTTTACTAAGTACTTTTTGTCTCTTCGTTGCCTTATCTGTGGAAAACCTCATGAGATGCTTCCGGTGTTCGATTTCCTGAGTTCGACAGTTTTTCCGAAAAGTTCAGGATGCTTTTTAGTTGTTTAGGGAACCGACTATGTTGCAGACAGCAGTTCAGCTATGTTTCAAATTTAAACATAATCAGAGCCAAAACTTGATCTCTAACGTTATGTATGTGAGTA
>JASANF010008381.1:0-15594 GCA_030248245.1 Trissonchulus sp. WLG1_4 | reverse complement strand
CCGCATACCTACGTGCGTATAGGAATAGCTAGAGCTGCCCTGTCACGGATAAAAGTGTACCCACTAAATTGCCGTTGATGGTTCAGGCTTAGGTTTAAGCTCTGGTTCAGGTTGCCCGTTTCTCCGGGAGGACACTTTTATCCAGATAAAAGTGTCCGTGAGGGGGGACACAGTTATCCAAAGGGGGACACTTTTTAACTAGATAAAAGTGTCCGGGGGGACGAATTTTAGGGGAGACACTTTTATCCGTGACATTTATACATGTAAATGATTTAGTCTCGGTTTTGTATAAGAACTGGATTGGCTATTGGGATAACAGCTGGCAGCCAAACAGTAAGCTCCGCCTACCCAGTTTTACGGTAACGCTCTATCTGAAATTGGCAATTATGATGCACAAGTGTCACAAAATTTCACATTCACAAAATGTTTTCTGGAATTACACGGCCAGGTACCAAACACCTGGGTGGACTTCACAAAGGTGGTTTTATAAAACCGTGATTTTGCGTATTACGTTTAAAATGCTTTTATCACATGATAATTTCATTCGTAATTCCACAAATTTAATTATAATTTTGATAAACCATAATATGCTGTTTTTAGCTCAGTTGAAATTTTAAACCTGCAGCACAGCAAGTCTCTGTTCTGCTGAAATTACAACGGAGCTAAACCACAGTTAAGAAAAAATCTACCGCATTTGTAACGATTAGGCAATTTTTCGTAATGAAATTATATGCTGATCATATGAAAACGTAAGTCAAAGCCATTTTAAAACCACCTTTGTGAATTCCACCCCGAGTCGAGACCACCCTAAGGCTAAAACTTAGGCAGAAATACAATGAATTACAATGTTTAATTAAAGATATTTAAAAAAAAATTAACTGCGTCAATTCCTACCGTAGGCTTCGTAGTTTCACACAATATTACGTATAGGCTGAGTAGGCCGAGCTTAGCAGTGATTGGCCATGAACTGTTATTTAAATAGCCAATCTAGTTCTTAGACAAACCCAGACTTAGACAAAAAAACCAGAATACGCCACGTAAATACGTATATCTACGTAATACGTACATCTGTATATGGCATATGCATGTACACGAACACACTTTGTGTGACTGCCCGCACTTGTCTATATAAGGGTGAAATTTCTGAAAATCACAAAAAATTCGGAACTAGGCTTGAACGTTGATTCGTTTTCGTACGTACACGGTGACAACTCCAATGGTCAATACAAGCAGGCTGCGTTCCCTATATATATATATATATATATATATATATATATATATATACATACTTCCCATTTGAGATTCCGGAACAAACTCCCTCTATGTGTCTTGAAGCCCAAAATTTGCTCCCAATTCTCGTGAGCCTCCAAAAATCAGCTAAAACCCCCGGCCCCATCCCTAACATTTTCGAAAATCTGGGCAAGCCCCGGGCTCAGATGTGACTCAAGTTTCTAGCTGTGTCTACTGTCATAAATAGCAATATTCTACTAAATACCTACGTACACTGACATACCGTAAGTTTATACTGACGTACTGTATACAAGTTGGTTGGATTTGTGTTTTGGGCATAGAAAATATGGATGAGAAAAATCAAATGAAGAGACAGACAAAATATCCAAAGTCTGACCATAACTTGCTGAATTCTGAGACCAAACAGGTGGCGTGATTTCCGTGACTATTCGCTGTACTCTTCATGCCTGCAATTAATTCTTTTCGTAATAAATCCCGTGTTTTTTTGTCTCAGGGTCCAGCAGTATGCGAGTCAGACTTTTTTCAATTTTTCTCAATTTTAGAACAAAACAAAACAAAACATAAGATCCTATGAGCAAGTGTTCCATGACCCCCCAAAAAGCAGTTAGCATACAATGCTTGGCTAAACTCTCAGTCAGTTTCTGAGAAAAAAGACATGGTTTAGTGAAAGAAGCAAAAAAATACAGGTTGAATTAGAAAAAAAGAACAATTGTGCTAAAGAAAGAAGCAAAAAAGTCAGGTTGAATTAGAAAAAAAGGGCAATTGTGCCAGTGAAAGAAGCAAAAAGGTAAGGACTACAGGAAAATGAGAATTCGGTTTAGATTAAAGAAGCGCGTCTAAACCGACACTGGACCAGAGGCACAGATCCCCGATTCACAAAAAACAGTTCAGATTTTTTATCACATTCGATGTTTCAGGTGTTTTTTGTTCAAATTTTCCATGAATCGAAGCTCCGCAAAAAAAACCAAGGACGATCACTGCAATGCAGCAGCAGGCAAGCGAGTCCATTGAGCAAAGGCAGGCAAGGGTCAAAGGTCAGAAAGAAATCAGGGAGGGTCGCTGTGCTCCAACAATTCATAATCAAATATCAGCAAACGCTCATCACCAAATTTAACATAAATCAAATATTTTCAACTTCTTCGTTGCGAATGTTTAAACATGTGTTTTGATATCTGAAAGATTTATACATCTGATTGATTTGCACTGTCGAGATAAGAAAACCGAAAAATACTAAAAGCGGCCTCCTAGATTTTAACAAGGTGTTTCTTGTTGCACAGCTGACCCCCTCCTTAGTATTATGCATATATACGTGTAATGAGGTCAAAAATTCGGAGGGGTCTCTCCGGTCAGATTTTAGGGACTATCCTGATCCTTCAGGATCGCCCAAAAACAACCTAAATTTTGAAAAAAGAGCCATTTTCACCCAGTTTTGTTCAGATTTTCAGGACCTTCCCTCTAGTTTGCAAGGAAACCCCTCTATAACCCTCTTACATGTTATGCCGTGTTAGTTAATTGTTATTAGTAGTAGTAGTAGTGAGTAGTGAGTAGTAGTAGTAGTCAACTAGTGGTCTACTCACGAGATGAATGAAGCCAGCGGCGGTGAGGGAGATAGAGACGAAACTGGACAGCAGCTGTGTGAGGCGAATGGAGTGGCTGGTCTTGAGGATGTTCAGGTACTGCAGGATGTCGGGCACGGTCATCAGGCGCAGGGCGCGCAGGAAACGAAGACCTACAACCGGGCCAGGGGGGGCTAGGGTCCGCTCGCATAGTCCACACTCCACTCCACTACTCCAAGGGGGGTTGTCTTAGGTCCGGTAACCCCACAGGTAGTAAGTCACGCATAGTGTACTGAGCATAGTGGCATTGTACATGTTATGTAGTCACGAGAAGAGTGTATACGCAGACACTGTGCGGCAACGCAGCAACTAACAGTGTGAAACAGAAGCCTTAGCTGTCACCTAGGCGTCGTTGAATGTCCGTAACTAATTTTAGTAATACAATACAGGAACTTTCATGGGGTCTATTCCTTTACCGGATTAAACGGACTGGAGTTATTTTGGTCCGAGGTTTTGGAATGCAAAACGGACTAAATGAGTTAAAACAAATCAGCGGCTTAATTTTAGTCTGACCCCATTCCAAAACTACCACTGGACTAAACGAACTTAACATGCACGCTTAACATTAGCGTGCGTAGTTAAGTCCGTTTAGTCCGAGTAAAAACCAGCATGCTAGAAGTTAAGTTCGTTTAATCTGGAGGTTTTGGAATGGCATTTTAAGCTTAATTTTTAAACCGTTTAGTCCGATTATAATTAACCCTTTAATCTGGTAAAGGAATAGGCCCATGGAGACGGATGGCGTCATTGTATCTTCATTATATATACGTAGTATGCTGTGTTTTACGTATGTACAGACACCTACAACTTAAAAAGATCCTGCATGGGCTTCCTCCCATAGCAGTTAAAGCTTCCTTCCTTCAGCTAAAGCGAAAAAAAGGCTAGAGTAAAAACCAGCTAGCACCTCTAGCTTCAAAGACTCTGGACAAGTTTACTGGGTGTCGGCAAACGACTTGTACGAAATTTAAACGACAATAACTAAATACCAAAACTGTAGAATGGTAACGACACTGCTGTTATAAAAAACAAAAGACGTATATAACCTAATACAATTACTGGATAAAGCTTAACGTCGACTTAAAACTAGTAAAAAAATATAGACAGTTGATAGTACCTAGCCAATTGCGTTGCAGATAAATGGCCACGAATGAGGGAGGAATAGTGAAATAGTCCACAAAACTGTACACTTCCAGCAAAAACCACACCTTGTCTGTCGCCGCAATAAACTGAAACAAAAACAATCAAACATATATATTTTTATACATCTAACGACAAGGGGGTTGGGGCAGACCCCTACAATAGCGTGTCACGAGTAAGCGCAAGCGGTATATACGCCCGTTTTATACCTCAACTCCTGAATAGCAACAGTCTCGGATTGACACTGTATATGGCTGCTTTTTCACTTTTCAAAGTTTTCACAAAGCAAATCAGCTTGAAAACTGAAAAATTTTCGACGTATTCTCAGAATTACAAATAAGTAAAGTTATGCAATCCTTAGCGTATGTAAAGGTGAGGGTAAGTTAATTTGGTAGGTTAAGGTGAACTTTGTTTATTTGTTGGAAAAAATATCCGATTTTTAAAACTCACCCTAATGAAAAAGTATATGAGAAAAAATATGTTGAATGCCAAATCAACTTGTTGAGAGGCATTGTTGGACCACTTTTCACAAGTTTCCACCATAAAGTCGTCCCTGAAAAAACAACAGATATTTTATAGATGTAGGCGCAAAGTCGACTGATAAGGTGAGGTCAATTATCAATGCTTTGGGTTTCGCTTCGCATGAAAAACATTCGCATTTGAAAAACATGGCATGAGTAATGAGTATCCTATAACGCGATGTCTGACGGTACAGATAAACACAAACAGTCAGCTCTCTTGACGTCGTTTCATGGACGCAGGTTCTCGCTGACTCGCTCTCACATCCCACAGTTCAAACCAACAAACCAAAAATGACAATATGTCAGTTGTTTTGTGTATGCAAACCGAACAAATAGACAAAAACCTACTTGGAGGCATCGTAAAAATAGATTATGAGCGAGGCAATGCTGAGAATGAACACAAGAACCACCTGGAAACAAAAATAACCTGAAATTGTTAGACACCAAAAAATATTTATACAGTTTCGAAATAGGCCGAAAAGAATCTTTTAAAACTCATACACAAATGTTTGCAAAAAATGCTCAGACAATTGGAAAATTTGCAAAAAACAGTCAGCTAATTGTGACCAGAACTCTAACTAATATTTATATCCGACAAACATTTGACAAGTAACTTGATGAGCTGGCAAATCAGATTTGTACAGCTGTTTCAAATATAAAATTTATCTGAATATCCAACCAAAGCCTAAGCCTAAACCTAAGCACAAACCTGCGCTAAGACACCAAACATAAATGCGACGTGCAACACCGACAGTTACAGTTTCAATAAATCAATTCATTCATTCTAAATAAAGCACAAGTTCAAATGTGGTCAAAAATTGGACGGTTCTGGTAAATTTGGCCCGTTTTTCGGTAAGTGTCATTGTTTTGATTCTGACAAAATGTATATAACGTAACGAAATAACTCTAATCAAGACAGAAAAATAATAAACTTCAGAAAAAATGTCGAACATGGCTCCGATTGAAGGCTCACATTCCGTGGGGTCGTATACCCATTTTTTAAAAATCAAACAATTTAAAAATTCGAATACGTATGCTTGTAGCAAATATCCTTCCCACAAGGTCCTCTACAAAAAAACACGTCTACTATCTACCCCCGTCTCAACTACATTTAACGCTGGTAAAGCCGCCAAGCCCGACAAATTTTGATCAAAACATTTTGTTGTTAATTTTGTTGTTCACCATGAAGCCAATACGTAGCTATGAAGTTCACGTTATTAACAGCGTTTGTGACAAACTCCCGAGTAGAATATATTTTTGTGCATAAAACAAAAATAAAATCACATTAAAAAGAAATCAAAATGTAAAGGAACGTTTATGAACACACCAATATTCTGCCAGTGGTACTTTGACCTGAGATGAGTTCACCGGCCCAATCTTTGGCCTCAGTCATCCAACCTATTTGGATTTCTTCCTGTTGACCGACAGTGGCGGCTTGCGACGCTGTTGACTTATCACCGTCAAACGGCGTTAGCCCAGCGTACTTGCCATTCACAGCTACAGCTTCTTCTTCCTGAAACTGCCGGTATAGTATAAATGCTTGTCGAATGTTTGACATTAAACAGTTCACATTTAGTTGGAACTCCCACATGCACACTTTCACAGGCTTTGGCAATAAATGTTAACGTTTTCGGTTTTCTGTTTTCGAGCCAATTTTATCTGAAACAGTTTTTTGGATACAGTCGACTACTTAAATGTTTTTCCAACTCTATAAATTTTGTAACGTGACTGTTTGTAACGTGAACGACGACGCGACCGCGCTACACTGTTGAATCAAATAAATGCATTATCAATGAAAAATTAAATTTTTGAAAAAACTTTATTTTTGATCCCAAAATCCCCAAAACCAAGAAAACAATACGGTTTCGTGTATTCATGTGCTGTGCTGAACATGATGAATGAGAAAACGTTGCTTTGCTGTCGTTGAGTGAATACTGTTAAATGTTGTGACCGCAGTTCATAAATCAAAATGTTATCGCTCAAAACGAACCGGTACATCCTCAATGGCCTCGTCCTTGCTCCTGAAGCACAGGTGAGCCACTATGCGCCAGGTGACCACCAAGAGCATACTGAGACAGAAAGTGACGATCGAGGACAGCAAAAAGCACCAATATTTTCGTTCCTCCAAACACTCTCGCTGAGCCTGCGTCAGCTGTTCGTAAATGCTCGACTGGCTGGGACCGCAGAGGCCCGAAGACGAGCCTTTCGCCGAGGCCATCATCTGGAACAGCGGTTTCGGGGGTCGAATCACAATCAAAAAGAGTCACGTGATGGTCGGGGTCGAATCGCAATCACAATTAGTGCGTCAGTCACGGCGCCTGAGTCAGCAAACCAGGGTTACAATCGGCAAGCCATATTGTTAAGGAGACTTTTGCAGCACGAATCAATTATTGGAAATCAATAGTGAGCTTCCAGCGAAATGGCACACTGAATTTCGACATTGTTTTATTGCCGAGCGTTTGAAAGTTTGCTGGTTGTGGTCGTAATTTCCTAAAATAGAGACATTACTAGGACATGAATTTGGGGCTGCCAAATCATCGACATTTGTTGGCTGGACTTTAAATTGTCTGTTTTAAATATATGTAACAAATTTATTTAACAAATGTAATTTAAATATATTTAACAAATTCAAATATAACGAATTTAACACGCATGCATTACCATTAGCCTGGATGGTTAATCTAATCTGACTAAAAAGCGGTGAGTCTTAGCTTGAGTCTGTTTAGTTCGGATTTCTTGAAATGCTTGTTATAAATTTTAAAAACCGTTTAATTAATACAACTAAATTTATCGTATTTAAACCGGTAAAACAATGGGCCTTAAGATAAGACTCATATGTAATTTGTAGTTCAGGCGGTTATTTTTTATGACTTTTATGAGGCTGGGACTCTGGAAGGCATGAAACCTAACCACAGTGCTGACAGCTCCATGTTAGCTTGAATAACTTTCGAATGTGCACAGAAGCGCTGGATAGGACTATAGGAGGCTGCTCCTTATGTCATTAGAATGAGGCCAGTAAACAGTCATAGGAAGTGAGGCGAGAGCCACGTGAGAACCAAGGAAATTTTTGAATTAGTGATAGCAAGAGTACATAATAGCACTCTCCTATTATGTACACTTGCTGATAGAGGTATACATATATTAAGGTATTTATTTGCCAAACGTCCCTGCAATCAGAAGCAGGTATGCGCAGAGAGAACTATTATTAGAAGGTCAGAGGTCACCAAATCTGTTTTTGTTGGCAATTGGCACGTAAGGAAATGTACAGTCCTCGTAATCTTCCGTCCAGCAAATTAATATTATCCGCAATCACCTACAGCCTAGCTAGAGTTGCTTTGATGTAACTTGCTTCGATTTGATTTGATATTGATGTAGCAGCAAATTTCTAAAACCAATTGATTTAATATGATGTTGTGCATCAAAAATCGAAACTGTATCAAAACTAGTTTTGATTTGATACAATTTTTAAATCAAAAATACCGTAATAATTAGTTGTAATAGTCCATTACCGTAATAATGAAATAAACATGAAATCACACTGAAAAGTAAGCGAAACCTACCTAAATAGTAAATACTAACCACTAACCAGCTTGCAAAAAGGATCATAGACTATATAATTTACATTACATATAAGCTCCTATAATCAGTACGAGTGAGTTAGGCGGTCTCCTAGGACACATTATGATGGCTTGATGGTTCAATTTGAGTTGATTACCGATAGGATCAGTCAAAAACTGATGCATCTTTCTTACAGTTGTCTCAACTGACACTTTGGGGTATCTATGATGTACCTACCCAATTATACGCTAAAGGTTTCTTTCTTGATGTTGATGAACCATTGATGTTAAAGGTTACTTGCTCAAAAATTAATTTGTCAATTTACTTGAAAATTTACTCGCACGTAGATAGATATAGCTGAACTGTAAAATAATATGCATCAGTCTCTAAATGCTTCGTTTTGGGCTCAATATGAACACATATATTAAGACAAGAGCTAGACATGGAAACATGAAGTAAGAAATCCCTACATTCTGGAGATGCAAGACCGTTGCGCCGCCCGCCCCGTGTCCACTGACTTACATATTCCTGTCTACGCACCAAAACAGCAACTTGCAGTCATCACGGGACAACACTGGCAACGGGTACAATTTCATGTATCACCAGCTGAATAGTGAATCTCATCAACGTCAAGAAAGAGACCTTTAGCGTATTGGGTAGGTACATCATAGATACCCCAAAGTGTCAGTTGAAACAACAGTAAGAAAGATGCATCAGTTTTTGACTGATCCTATCGGTAATCAACTCAAACGGAACCATCAAGCCATCATAATGTGTCCTAGGAGACCACCTAATTTACTCGTACTGAGTATAGGAGCTTATACTGTATATAAATTATCTGATATGATGTATATATACCTATCTTATATGTGATTTTTCCTGCCGCCGCCTCAGCGGCGGCAGGTCTTTATACTGCTTTTTACTTTTCTCTGTTAGCAAGAACGGTACCATATTTAACGTGTGAATTTGCCATCAATGGGGGCGACAAAATTATAATTTTACATTTATTTAAGATACTAGATTATTAATTAACGGGTCCAATGCAAGATAACAGAAAAGTTGATTTTTAAGATTTTTGAAGGTTTAACGAGCAGTGTTGCTAATATTTTTAAAAAGATTTGCGTTAGGACTCAAAAATTTAAGTTTGATACCCCGCTTGGCCATAATTTCAATCTATAGTTGAAATGTTGTACTTACTTAATCCAAAACAAAATATTTTCACAAAAGGTGTAATCCAAAACGTAAAAAAGATTTTAAATTGTCAATTTTTTGCTAAAAAGGGGGGCATGATCTTTTTTCCAATAAAATTTTGTTGAAAATTGTTCCTTGATGAAGGAATTATTTTTTTATCAGAGACGAATAATAAGTATATATTCACTTAATGTATACATAGTCAAGGTGGGAAAAAACATGGCCCACTACCCAGTTAAAAATAAGGGTTAGCGAGACGTAACTTAGTACAACCAAAAGAGCAACGTTCAAGCTATATTTTGAGTACATGAGACATCATCGTCACTCTCAATACATAGCAGAGTTGCTGCTCGAAAATGACCCCCAAAAAACCATCATCAAACCTAACTAAGTTGTGAACTTAGTTCCCTATTTGTAGTGTTTGTGACCGGCCGCGAAAGCCGCCGGCCGGCTCCGGCCGGCCGCCGGCGGGCCGCCTGTGAACGGCCGGCCGGCCGGCCGGCCGGAACGGCCGAATTTTTGGATAAAACCAGTCCAGAGTGTCATTTCGGCATAAACTTAGCCAGCCAGATTGTTATGCCGGCCTAATTTTGTCAGTCGGTTGAATCTGGCTGGCTGGCCGGTGTTTTTAACCGGCCGGCCGGCCGGCCGATTTTGACCGGCGGCCGGCCGGCCGAAAATTCCGGCCGGTCACAAACACTACCTATTTGTGTTTTTCCCCGTTAATATTATATAAAAATACTGGTCAATCATATACAAAACTTCATTCAATATAAGTAGTGATAAAATGGGGGTTCTGGAACCACCCGGTACGGGTACGGGTGGAGGTTATGTCATAATGACGTCATATGACGTAATGATGACGTCATGAATGATTGACAGGTGTCAATAATGATTGACAGGTGTCAAAAATGATTGACAGGTGTCAAAAATGATTGACAGGTGTCAAAAATGATTGACATATGTCAATCAAATTACTTAATTTATTACGTAATAATTATGTAATTGCATAATTACATAATTATGTAATTAAGTGCTATTTTAGATAAACAGGGGGTGCTAGTTTTTTTAATTTTGAAAAACATTAACCAAGCCCCCTCCGCTCCATTTTTGAACTGACAAATTCAAAATTTTTGATAAGACAGCTGCTTGAATAAACAGCTGCTTATCAGCTATCGGTCAGTAGTAGCTGACCAGTACACACACATTAGCTTCAAAGCTATACCGCTGCCTACGCACGTACACACACGCACACACACACACACACACTTTTTTCTTTAGTTCAAAAATTCACACAGCGAAAGTCAATAATTACCTTAGCAATGACAGTTGTTACTAGTGTCCAGTCTGGCTGCATTTGACTTATAATCTAGTTTGTAAATACTTTTAATAAGCAGCTTTTTGGCGAATATCGAATATACAATTTTAAGAAGCAGAACTAAATTTATTTGATCTTTTTGACTGTTTAGTTTCCAATCTTCTCCAGACAGCGATTTTATTATTAAATTTACTTCTTTTACTTATTTCGTGTTTCCAGAACGAAACCAAAAGTTTTTCTAAGATTTTCTGAAAGACAGAAGAAGTAAATTTTTGTGGTGGGCAAAATTATGCTAAAATGTGTTTCCAGAACGAAACCGTTTTGGACAAAAATTTCTGAATTATTATTAAAAAGAAACCAATCAGATTGTTTCTTTCTGAATAAAATATAACCAATCAGATTGCTTTATTCTCAAAAAATGTGACCAATCACAATCCCTGGTTCTGAAAAAATGTAGCCAATCAGCGTCCAGTATTTTGAAACGCTGAACTACCACTTTGTTTCAATAAAAGCTAAAATTTGTTGTATTTTTAGTTTGAAAATTGACAGCTATGGGTGCATTCCAATGCCCCAAGTGCTCGACCACATTTACGCGCAAGGATGCGCTAGTGCGGCATTTGCGCAAGCAGCATCCACCTGCCCCCCTTGAGTCCTCAGATCAACCAGGACCAAGTGTAGGTTTTTAATTTTACTAAAACTTTAAACTTAAACTAAATTTTACTTAAGTCTGATTAAATTTAATATTAAAATGACTTTAAACTTAAAACATACAGACGCGGTGTGGTATGCTTGCATTGTGCTTCTTCAACGCGCGCTTTGCCTGCATATCACAGCACTTTGTTGCCGTGTGCAGCCGTGTCTTGAGTTAGGGTCTCTTGTAACCGTAAGCAAGTTACAGGAGTAGGACTCCAGGGTATCAGACGGTCTTCGGACCTGTGCACGCTGGTATCTAGCCTATGGCTAACCTCTTGGTATGGAGTCGGCAACCTTCATGGCGGTGGTAGTAAGGGAAGAAAACGCGTAGCACTGTGTTCATAAAATGGATTTAGAGGGTGGTTAGGTACATGAAAGTTTACTACGAACTTTCTAAGGGAGCACACCTCTCGCCATTTGCCACGAACCCACCGTCCATGTCGTAATTAGGGTTAAGTGCTGGCCGTAAACTTAGACCCAAATCAATTTAGGTTTTAGTAACTTTAGCTTTTACATTTTAACTTAGCTTACTTAATTCAGTAGCAACACACAGATTTAGACCTAGATTTTTTAGTAAACACACTCACTAATTTTTTAAATAGTTTTTTACAAACACTTACAAAATTAGTTTTTATTGCACAAATTTCAAGTTTACCGTAAATACACTTAGTTTTTTTCTCAAACTCGCACTCAGCATAACTTTTTTCGTACAAACAGTTAGTCCACATTAATTTTTCAATACAAATCTTTACCAAACTTTAATTTCAATACAAACCTTTACCAAACTGTAATTTCTTAGTGAAAAACCTAGCAAACTTAATTTCTCTGACATAAATTTCATGTTTCACGTAAATACACTTAGTTTTTTACCGCAAACTCCGACTCAACATTGATTTTACAGTGCAAACAGTTAGTCTACAGTAATTTTTAGGCAAACTCTCTCTCAAAATTAATTTTACAGTACAAACAGTCAGTCTACAGTAATTTTTAATACAAACACTTACATTTTGAGTGCAAAAAAACGATTACTAAATTATTTATTCTTGCATAAATTTCATATTTACCGTAAATACACTTAAATTTTTTGCTCAAACACATAATAAACATAAAACTTTGTTCATAAACTTTTTTAGTACAAACATTTAGTACCATAATTTTTCATACAGGTAGCTATTACATATTAATTTACTAAAACTTTTCTTTCAAGTAACTTGTCCTTTTCCAAACCCCCCTTTCCCAAACCCCTTTTTCTCCCCACACCCTTCTCTTTCAGTATTTTTTTGCCACAATAATGAGAAAATAATTTTCGTAAAAACTTTCAGTACAACATTTGTTTTTCCACAGACAATCTTTGTCAAGTAATTTTTTCTATAAACAGTAACAAAACATTGATTTTTTTCTAAAGTTTTTCGTTTTTTTTACATAAATACAATGCAATACTGAGCTATACTTTGGCGAACAAACTTCTATCAAACGCTGTTTTTAAGTTCAAACAATTTTATTTAGTCAACTAGTTACTAGTAAACGTTCATTTCTGTGTAGTCGACACTATTTTTAAGTTGCAAACATGTAGTAATGAATAGTTTATCGCAAATTACTTACATTTGTGTGTTTTTCAGACTCATGCCCCGACACTGTCCACAACATCTGTTCATGTCCCTGATCCCAGTCTCATCCTTCCTGCTCCTACTGGTCCCGCCCCCAATGAAGCCCCAAACACCCAATCTGAATCTCCTCCAGAAACGGCTGAAAATGAAGTGAGTTTTAACTCCCACATTAAAGTCATAAACTTATTTTTTTGTACTTACAGATTTCTGACTGTGTTTTAAATGTTTATATCTATATGAGCTGTGACTAGAACGATGTCAAACAAAACAAGAAAAATGTTGAATGAATATAGCTGGTTTGAAAGCATTACTTTGGGGAACATGAAGTATTGTTTGCCCAGACATACAATATAAGTATTGTTTGTTTCAGGTCGCCAATCAGTGCACAACCTGTGGCAAAGCATTCAAAGTGCGACAGAGTCTGCTTCGCCATATTCGAGAAGTACACGACAAAGTCAAAGCAGCCAGTTGTGATATCTGCGGGCGATCGTTTGCTCGAGCGTTTGAATTGGTCAAACATATGGAAATCCATACGCGCAAGCGTCCTACACCCCCTCCTTCCGAGGAACCTGCAACAACGCCCAAGCCCAAGAAGCCACGAAAGCGTAGTCAGGCGACGCAAGTAGCTCTGGGTCGCTCCCTTCAGACTTTTTGCTTGACTGCGCCCGAGTATGGCATGGATCCCCACAGTTTTCTCTATTCCCAAGTGCGTGCTATTGCGGATACAGTTATATCCGCACTAGACGAGCATGCCGGAATAAAAATGTGGATGAGCCTCCAGGTGGAATTTAGTCGAAACAATGACCCAAATGAGCGAATAAATGGTCATTTTAACGCTCAGAATAGAGTAATTCTGCGAGGCTCCAACATCGAAGAAGAAGTGAGGGCTGCTTTTCCAGAAATTTTAGCAAGTGTCGAGAGTTTTATTCAGCGTGGCTCAGGCTGGATAGTGGAAACCATTGGCCACCTCGACTTGCATCTGACCAGCTACCAGCCACTGCGCGGCTCATCTTACCTACCACTGCCTCAGTACATAAAAAACAAAAAGGCAGTTGTCAATGTTCAAAATGAGGACAATCAATGCTTTAAATGGAGCCTGCTTGCCGCGCTTCATCCAGTGGAGGATAATGCTCATCGTCCCACTAATTATCTCCCGTTTGCCAATGAACTGAACTTTGCTGGTATTGATTTTCCGGTGAAAGTCTGTGATATTCCGAAATTCGAACAACTTAATAATCTGAGCGTCAGCGTTTATGAACTCGTCGGTCAAGATCCCAGTCCCTTACTGATTTCAAAAAAGAACGGCTGTCGACACATTGATTTCCTGCTGCTAACCGAAGGTTCAAAGCAGCATTACTGCTGGATCAAAAGTCTTGACCGCCTTCTATACGATCAGAACAACCACAAGGAGCGAAAATATTTTTGCCCACGCTGCTTGCTTCCTCAATATAGTGAAGAAAAGAAAATTCTTCACATGCAGCTTTGTCAGAAGAACGATCCGACTCGCGTGGAAATGCCAGAGGACAAATGGCTCAAATTCAGTAACCTTCACCGGATGCAGCGAGTGCCATATGTGATTTACGCCGACTTTGAATGCCTCACGGAGAAACTGCAGGGCTGTCCTCCACCCAACACAGCATCATTCACTCAAAAGTATCAGAAGCATACTCCGTGTGGTTTTGGACTGGTCGGGGTAATGGACTGCTGTGGAGCTCAGAAGAAATTGGAGCAGAGCATCATTTACCGGGGAGAGGACAGTGTAGAGAAATTTTTGCACACAATTTTGGAGAAAAATGATCAATATCAACAGAATTTCTCTCATGCTCAGCCGTTAAATCTCACGGCAACTGAAGAAGAAGAACACTGTAAGCAAAAAGACTGCTACCTGTGTTCGAAGCCTTTCGCCTTCAACGAGCCCAAAGCCCGTGACCATTGTCATTTTTGTGGTCGGTACCGCGGTGCGACCCACAACAAATGCAACATGGGCTTCAAACTCAGTCGGGATATTGTGGTGGCTATACATAATCTTCGTCGCTACGATGGTCATCTAATAATGCAGAAGATCGGGCTGTTGTGTAATGAACTTGGGCTGGTGATGGACTGTATTCCGAAAGGAATGGAAGATTACTTGAGCTTTTCCCTGAAAAAACGCAAGACCCGTCGTCGACGTGCCCCTGAGCAGCCTCAAGGGGGGAACCCTTTTGTTGATGACGAGGCTGAGGCCGACGACGATGATGACGAAGAGGGAGATCCAAGTGATGGTAGCTGGAAAATTCGGTTTGTAGACAGCTTCCAATTTTTGACCAGCTCACTGGAAGCCCTCGTCGATAATTTGGGCAAGGAGGGACTTGGAAAGTTCCATACAATGGCCAACGAATTTGACAACGAACAATTGAAACTTTTGGTGCGCAAGGGGGTCTACCCCTACGACTACATGGACAGCTGGGCACGTTTCGAAGAAACCCAGCTCCCCACGAAAGAAGGCTTTTGGAGTCAGCTGAACGAGGCCAATATCACTGATGCTGACTATGCCCATGCTCAAAAGGTTTGGAACGCCTTTAGCATTCAGAATTTGGGCGAATATCACGACCTTTACCTCAAAACTGACGTCTTACTGCTGGCTGACGTGTTTGAAAGTTTCCGCGGTTTCTGCCTACAGTATTACGGACTAGATCCCGCCCATTATTATACCTTACCCTCGTTTG
>JASANF010008380.1:0-27836 GCA_030248245.1 Trissonchulus sp. WLG1_4 | reverse complement strand
TCCCTGTCCTTAATTACAAGTATGAACCGGGCTTTATAAGCGCTTTATAAGGCTTTATAAAACCTTTACTGGATTAAACGGACTGGCCTTATTTTAGTCCGAGATTTTGGAATGACAAATTGGACTCAACGGACTAAACAAGTTAAAATAAGTCAGCGGCTTAATTTTAGTCTGACCCCATTCCAAAACTACCACTGGACTAAACGGACTGAACATGCACGCTTAACATTAGCGTGTATAGTCAAGTCCATTTAGTCCGATTAAAAAGCAACGCGCTAAAAGTTAAGACCGTCTAACCCGGAGGTTTTGAAGCATAATTTTTAAACCGTTTAGTCCGATTAATGTAACCATTTAAGGTGGTACTAACAAATGTGCAGTGGTTTTTAAGTTTTGAAAAAAATTAGTTGATTCAAACTGTATTTTTTGCAAATAAAGTCTCTGAAAAATTGATTCACGTACGCAAAATGGCAAATGAAGTTAGCGGAATTATGTGAAAAATTTTTAGGAGTAAGCCAAGCCAACAAGACAAACTACAGAACAGGAGAATAGAAATTTAATAGTTCTGGCCACTTTTCTGAGCGCATAAACACAAAAATTAAGCTTTCGCAATTAAATTTTCCATTTAAAATAAAATTTTCCAATTAAATTAAAACACATAAGCTTTCGCAAATTTTCTAGACCCAAAATGAAAATTTTTTAAATTGCTTATAGTTTTGCGTGTGAATAGACACTTTTTACTTTAAAAACTTATGTTTCACTTAATAGCAGACAAATCATAAAATCTTTCATTTTGGGTCTAGATAATCTATTTTTAATATTTGTGCCATTTTTCGCATGTTTTTGTTGTTTAAACTCTCCAAAAAGTGGTCAGACTTGTAAGTGCTCAAAATAGCCAAATTGGTCCACTTTTAACACGTGCCATACAAATCATCTTTACAGTTGTAAAATAAAACTTCACATAAATGTAGAATAAAAGCAGCGCTTTCTAACAATATAAAGAATATGCTTTAAAGTTAATTAATTATTCAATACTAGCCTGTTGAAAAACACTGCACATTCGTCACTACCACTTTAAGGGGGCGCTCCGGGAATCGGGAGTTGTCTCAAAAGTCAGCAAAAAGCTAATAAAACTATAATATTACTAACTAAGTATTTAGTATGGTATGAAATAACCCTTGTGTAAAAATTTTAATGTCACGTGACTGCAAGAGCACTGCGCGTGAGTAAATTCCGGCAAGCGATAACTAATAGCATGTTTTTCTTAAAATCATGATTCATGTATCAAAATGTAGCCCTTGCACACTTCTAGTTGAACATTATGTTTGTTTTTGATTATTTAGTGCGAATTTGTTAAAATTACAATTTTTGTATTTTCGAGGTCTGTCTCTCAACACTAAAAGCAGTGGCATCATGGTCGAGAACATTATTTTAAAAAAATAAAAAATGTTCAACTGCGCACAATGATAAGCTATCTTGATGCCAAATTTGAGCCAAATCGGTTGAAGCAGCAAAAAGAAGTTTGGGGACCCAAGACTTTAGTAAAAAACAATGTAGGTAGCTAAGCAATGTTACACAGTTTTTTAGATAATGTTAAAATGTACCAAATCGAACACAGTTGTTGGTAAAAGCCGGTTTGCGGTCATAAATGGACGCAACAATTAATGTGGCCATTTTAAGCATTTTTCGACTGCTATTTTGTGTCTGATGATGTGAATTGATGAATTTTTAATAAATTTTTTGCTCAACGTGCACCCATTTGGCAGTTTGCCAGTAAAAACTATAAAATTTGGAAATTTTTCAAATATCTTGATATTTGTATCAAATGAAAGCCCACATCCTTCTGAGTAACTTTACTTCTTGACACAGGTCCAAATTCGTTAGCTCAAAAAGTTATGGCCCAATACCTCGATTCCCGGAGCGCCCTCTCAAGGTGGTACTAATGAATGTGCAGTGTTTTTCAACAGGCTGGTATTCAATAATTAAGTAACTTAAAAGCACATTCTTTATACCGTTCATAAGCGCTAGTTTTTCTCTACATTTATGTGAAGTTTTATTGTACAACTGTAAAGATTATCTGTATGGCACGTGTTAAAAATGGACCAATTTGTCTTTTTTGAGCACTTTCAAATCTGGCCACTTTTTGAAGAGTTTAAACAACAAAAACATGCGAAAAATGGCACAAATATTTCAAAATAAATTATCTGGACCCAAAATGCACGATTTTACGAATTGTCAATTATTAAATTCAATATAAGCTTTCAAAGTCAAATGTGTCTATTCACACGTAATTTTCAGGTTCTATATCTACGCAAAAATATAGGCAATTTAAAAAAATTTTCATTTGGGGTCTAGAAAATTTGTAAAAGCTTATTCATGTTCATTTTTGTTTTTATGCGCTGCGCATGCGCTTAGAAAAGTGGCCAAAACTGTTAAATTTCCATTCTCTTGTTGTGTAGTTTGGCTTGTTGGCTTGGCTTGCTGCTAAAAATTTTTCACATGATCCCGCTAACTTCACTTGCCATTCTGTGTATACGAATCAATTTTTTACAGACTTTTTTTTAGAAAATACAGTTTGAATCAAATAATTTTTTCAAAAATTTAAAAACCGCTGCACATTTGTTTGTACCACCTTAAGGTGGCGCTCCGAGAATTGGCACGTACTTCTAAAATTGTAAATTCTTACTTTCATGGTTATATTGGAATTTAGCAAGGTGCGCGGTATCAAATTGAACAGTTTTGCAAAAGAATTTGACTCAATTAATTTTTTTAACAGTTTTGCAAAAGAATTTGACTCAATTAATTTTTTGTGTCTGTCACGTGACTTGCGAATACCCTATTCACAGGGCACACATAACTAAATTCAAACTATATCAATTCGGACAATTTATAGCTCGTTTGAAAGGTTTTTAAACGGCTGGGATGATAAATTTTTGTTTTATGAATTTCATTTCTGGACCACAAGTCACAAATGTGACAAAATATGTAGGAAGCTGCTGTGGGCTAGCTAAGCCACATGTTTTGCTGTGTATACCACTAGTCACATGTGTGACACCTGGGCTATTAAATAGCATTGCAACAATAAACAGATTTTTGACTGGCTTTGTATGCGCCAACATTTTGTGCTGCTGACCAACGTTTGCGTAGCCTTATGATTTAGGCTAAAAAGGTGCCTGTTGTACAATATTCAGGTAAGCAATTGTTTATTAATAAAATTATAGCGTTATTTGACAATATTAGCTGCTTTATTTTTTGGTGCTGTGATGATCATTGAGTATACGTAAATTTCTTGAACTGCATTATTGTGTAATTCACATATGTGACTTATGGTCATCAATGGTACAAGTTTTTACTAAAATAAAGTTTATGTAAAAAGTGAATAGATGCCGATGCGACGTTCATTAAAGCTGACATTGACGCTGTTAGTATGTATATAATTATATGTTTGCTTTAGTATATATACCATGAAGCCGCAAAATTCAAGAATACGAGAGTACCGTGGGGCGTGGACCATTGGAAAGTGAAGCTGAATCATCCGAGGACGATGATGCTGACCTGGTTGAGCAGTTGGACCGGTGTGGCATAGAAAGTTCTGACTTGGAAAACTCTGATTCAGACACGGAGCCTGATGTATTACCTACTGCCTCTGCCGCTACTACTTCTAAAGGCACACAGCAACGTTCAACAGTCTGGAGATGTGGCATTGATAATTCTAATTTGTGGCATTCGCCCTGTGCTGGATCGACTTGAGAAACGTACATGGAAAATTTGACTCCTGGCCGCGATCACGCAATTGACGAAATGATCATTCCATTCAAAAATCATTCTGCTTTAAAGCAGTACCTACCCCAAAAACCTCATAAATGGGGATTCAAAGTGTGGGTACGAGCCAGCGTGAACGGCTACGTGCATGACTTCGAGTTCTACGAGGGTGCTCGTTGTGGCAATCAGGCCAAAGAACTTGGTCTCGGCGGTAGCATCGTTTTGCGACTGACTGAAACATTATATAACAGGAACCATCGAGTCTTTTTTGATAAATTTTTTAACAGCTATGATTTGTTGCCACATTTACAAAAAAAACATGTCTGGGCTCTAGGCACTTGTCGCACAAATCGGACGAAAAAGGGGATCAAAAGCTTGATTCTGAAAAAGTTTTGAAAGCACAAGGCCGAGAAAGCATAAGTGTTGCCACATCATCAGATGACATTACTATTATTCGGTGGTATGACAACAAGCCTGTCCATCTGATGTCGAACTTTGCTGGAGTCTATCCACCAGATCTCTGTACTCGGTTTGACCGGTCAAAGCATGAGCGAGTTGAAGTCAAGCGCCCATTTGCCATAAAATTGTACAACAAAAATATGGGAGGCGTTGATCTCGCTGATCAACTCGTTGGCATGTATCGCCATGATTTCAAAGGAATTAAATTTTATATGCGTATATTTTGGCATTTCTTCAATTTGTCATTTGTGAACGCCTGGGCCCCGTTGCATAAAAATGAACAGTCTAACACTGTTAGACTGTTCAACTGTTACACTGTTAAATAACAGTGTTGAAATTTTCGTTGCATAAAGCGACTGTTGAAAGACGCTAAAATTTCAACAGTGTAACAGCAGAATTTCAACAGTCTAACAGTCTGGCCGAACAGTGTAGCTGACTGGCAGTCGTTGCATATAAGTGCTATATGCTTATATATTAATGCTGCTTCACGTTTTATACTGCACTATTCAGCCCGAAAACCACTTTTGTTTCATTATTTATTGTCTGTATAGTGTTTACATTTATCATTGTTAACATATTTCAGTTATGTTTTGACGCCTAGATTACTAAAAATTTGTAATGTACTTAGTACATTTTTATGCATTAGATTTATTTTTATTATATCTATAAATTATTCCAATCGGATTAATATTTTTTAAATATTAATCATGCATATTAGGAATTTTTTTCACAATTTGCATAAAATTTGTAGTTTTTATTCTTCGCTTAATAATAATGCAAATTTTTATTTTATCGCTTAATAGTAATCTAAGAATAACTATTATGCTCAACTACTGTCTATTGCGTATAAGTATTTACTATTTTTTGCAGATTATGTCACTGCAATCGAAAAAACGGGATGACCAGCGATTGGTCTTTCTCAAACTTGTTAATGAGTCCAAAGATATTCTATTTGGAGCATTTTCGGATACAGTTACAAAAGACGAAAAAGCTGCAATCTGGCAACGGTACCCATTCTTCCTCATCTGATTCAGACTCAAACATATTTAAATTCTAAATTAGAACAAGTAATAATTTTCAAGGCTGTTTACCTCATTAAAAACTAAAAAATAGTAAATTTTAAAAATCATAAAACTTCAAAATTTGAAACTTGTACAGTGTCAATAATGTTACCCAAACTCGTCAAAAAATTCTCAACTACACTGAAAAAACAATTATAAATATCCGTATTCGGTAACGAACGCGTGTAAGCGAAATCGAAATAGCACTTTTTTTGCTATAGCGCTTTTTTATGCGCTATATGCGCTATATGCGCTATAAGCGCTATGAAATTTGCTATATGCGCTATTTGCGCTATATGCGCTATCGAGGGTGCTATATGCGCTATTTGCGCTATAGCGCTTTTTGGGGGTGCTATATGCGCTATTTGCGCTATATGCGCTATCGAGGGTGCTATATGCGCTATTTGCGCTATAGCGCTTTTTGGGAGTGCTATATGCGCTATTTGCGCTATATGCGCTATTGAAGGTGCTATATGCGCTACTAGCGTTATAGCGCTTTTTGGGAGTGCTATATGCGCTATTTGCGCTATATGCGCTATCGAAGGTGCTATATGCGCTATTTGCGCTATAGCGCTTTTTGGGAGTGCTATATGCGCTATTTGCGCTATAAGCGCTATCGAAGGTGCTATATGTGCTATTTTTTTGGATATGGATGAAACTTCTACAGCAAAATGCCCAGGGGGGATTTGAACCACCCATTGCTAGATTCCTAGCTTAACGCTCTACCAACTGAGCTACGCTGGCCTATTGGTGTTTGTGTTAATTTCCCTTTAAATAGTGATGCTGATTTTGGATAGCGCTTATAGCACCTGAGGGTGCTATTTGCGCTATTTAGGCGCTATTTTCTGTGATTGGCTAACTTATTGCAAATTTTTGTACTTTTTACTACGTATACAATTCATCAATAAAAAATAACAGTTTTAAATTTTTTTAATTTTTGTTTGTCTTTTAGTCGATAATATAAAAAAATAGCGCATATAGCAAAACGATAGCTAGTATAGTAGTAGTAATAGTTTTTTAATATTAATATGCTGGAGAACACTTTATTTGCTTAACGTTACGAGTACTTGGTATTTCTAAAATTTATAATTTGGAATCAGTGAATATTTCTTGAGTAATAAGTCATGTTGGGTGATTGCCTAGGGCTTGGTGATTTCCGTAGGCTTAAAAAATAGCGTTTATAGCAGTTGAGGGTGATATTTGCGCTATACTGTGCTATTGGCTAGTTTATTGAAAATATTTGTACTTCTTCTTTACCTAGGCCTACGGTTAGCTATGGCCTGGGCTTAGGCTTAGGCTTAGGCTTAGGCTTAAGGCTTAGGCTTAGGCTTAGGCTTAGGCTTAGGCTTAGGCTTAGACTTAGTAGGCGCCTACTAAATCTTCTTACCCTTCTAAGGTTTCATTTAGAGTAACCAATAGGAGGGAAAAATGGAAAGTCATGTTGGGTGATTGCCTAAAATTTTAACTAATAGGAGCGAGGGATGGAAAGCCTACAAACCCAACAACCGGGGGGGGGGGTGGGCGCCTACTGAATCTTCGCACCCTTCTAGGGTTTCATTTTGCGTAACCAATAGGACCGAAAAATGGAAAGTCATGTTGGGTGATTGCCTATAATTTTGACTAATAGGAGCGAGGAATGGAAAGCCTACAAACCCAAAAACCGGGGGGGGGGGAAAGGGGGGTGGGCGCCTACTGAATCTTCTTACCCTTTTAATAATAATTTTAATATTCTTATTATTAATTGAGGGATCGTATTGGTAATAAAAGTACAAAAATTTTCAGTATTTTAGCCTATAGCATAAAACAGCGCGTAAATAGCGCAAATAGCACCCTCACGTGCTATAAGCGCTATTTTTTAAACCTACGAAAAAAATAGCGCTTATAGCATTTTGATGCGCTATCGTTTTGCTATAAGCGCTATTTTTTTATATCACTTATTAAAACACAAAGTAAAACTTTAAAAGAATTTTAAACTTGTCGTAGCTTATCTAGCGCAAATAGCGGGGAGGGGTGGGGGGGGGGGTGGGGTTTTTGAGCTGGAAACTATGATAGCGCAAATAGCGCAAATAGCGCTTAGGGGTGGGGAGGGGTAAAATCTCGTGCTCGTGCACGCTTACACGCGACATCTACCCCGTATTCAACTAAAATAAATATATTTGTGATTAAACAAACACTAATTAAAATCTAACAGTGGGCGATCGACTGTTAGGTTTCCAAGTAAATTTGAACAGTGCAAAACTAACACTGTTAGTTTTGATGCAACGCTCACTGTTCAAATTCACTGTTTGAACACTGTTAATAACAGTCTAACAGTCTACTAACAGTGTTAGATTTTTTGCAACGGAATTCACTGTTCAACTGTTAGACTGTTACACTGTTAGACTGTTCAAACTTTTATGCAACGAGGCCCTGGCGAGCTTACAAAATGAACTATCCGAATGACAAGGGCATGGATTTACTGGAATTTCGAGGCATAATTGCGAGCTCACTAATATGTGGGTCAAGTGCCAGTGCTCGGCGAGCCGGAAGGCCTTCAAGGACGGATCATACGTTTGCTGCTCCACCAGCTAAGCGTCGAGCGCACGTTAAAGTACCGATCGAACTGCGAAAAAACGGTGGTAACCACTTTAGCAGAAAAGCAGCAGACACCAAATACCCTGGTTGGTGTAAAGCTGGTGCAGAGAGGTGCAAGAATGGTTTGTGCAGAGTGCTCGGACGGACACGCTAAAGGAGCCTGTATACGTGTGCTCTCAGTGCATGGGCTATTTTCATTCGTGAACCGTTCACAGTGGCTCTGGAGCCTCCTATTGTAGCCTTTTTGTTGTATTTTGTCCGAATTGTATTTTGCATTTTTTGTGTGTGTGTACCACAAGTCACATTTGTGACGTTCTTTCTAATTTGCATAATAATTGTAATTTGCTTAACCTGCAATGTCTATATGTTTTCTTATGCCAAAATGTGTGAATTTTACAGTAAAAAGAATTTTTTAAATGAGTATTTATATATGTGGTTCATAAAGGGTTAAATATTTAGTTATAACGATATTTAACTTTTCATGCAACTTTAACACCAAGTATCTCGCTTCAAAGTCTATTTTTAAAAAAAATGAAAATTAGTCAGTTTCTTTGATGACTCTTACATATTGTGTCAAAATTTTATGCCTCATCTCAAAACGTGCGATTTGGAATCTGTGCCTTTTGGCAAAAAACCTTGTATTTTATTGAAAAGTTGCTTGGCTTGTTGCATATTTTTATTTTTCTGGCTGAATGGTTTGATTTGACTGACGCTTGCTTCAAGTAAGGGTTGTAGCATGGCTGCAAGTGCACTCAGAGGTTTGTATCTGAGTGCAAAGCACGAGTGCGCGCAGCGTACGAATGCTTTTCACGAGGGCTTTCCAAGCAGAGTTGCATACGAATCTCTGAGTGTCAGCGCTGGCCATGATACAACCGACTTGTCACATGGCTTTGACACGTAAAAAAGAAAAACTATAGGTAGCGGTGGGATTCGAACCCACGCATATCGGACTTTTGTTTTCCAGTCAGTGCCATAGACCACTCGGCTACGCTACCTTCGACGTTAAGTTTTTTAAATGACAGTAAATTATCGAACAGTAATATCTTTTGCTGTGCATGAACTTGCCTATCTAAATGCAAGATGCAGTGTAGACCATACATGTAACAGCACCAAAATTTTGGGTATCCCTCCCCCCTTTGGTGGGCCCCCCCTCCCCTGGGTCAACTCATTTTTGACCCCCCCTCCCTCCCAAAAATGACGCATTTCTTACCTTTTTTGACCAAAAAACACCGATTTTGACAAATTTTGGCAAAAATTTTGGTAAAAATCGCTTAAATTTCACGAAAAAATGCCGATTTTCTTAAATTTTGGCCAAAATTTTGCTCCCGCCGGCACCTTCCCCCCTCTTTTCCCCCTGGTGGGACCCCCCTCTCTCCTCCGGGACCGAATTTTGGGGAGGGGTCTTCCCCCCCCCATCTCCCCCAACTACATGTATGGTGTAGACTGAACATACTACGTAGTACGTACTACGTACATACATCACTTGTCATCATTATTTGGGTTTTTGTCAAGGTAGTTGTGTAAGGCGACTCGTTGCCGCACCTACGAATGGCCCAAGCAGGAACAGAGGGTACCGGCTATCTAGGGGAGAGTCATCCCTCGCCCGTAGCCTCGACCTCTCCGCCGGCGGGGCTTCCAGGTATGATGAGCGGGGTCTTCCGTGCGGGCCGGGGTTGCCGGACACCGACGGGAAATGGGGCTTACCTACTCTACGGGGCAAGGCGCAGTAGGCGCAGATCACAGAATTAATGCCACCCGCTAAGCCTGAATGGGCTTCCCTGAGCGGGGCAGTGGGTGACGTGGGGCTGGTTACGGCGCATACGGAACGCAGAGGGGTGGCAGGGCTACGTAAGCCGACACTGCCCGGGGCTACGATTAACTACGGAGTCGGCAGGGCTCTACGCCAAAACTGCCCAGAAGCGAACGCGAACAAGCCAGTAAATTTAGACGAATTTAATGAAAGTAAACACAGGTTAGAGTAACAGCTATTTGGGGCGAAAATAGTAGATAAACGAGACGAATTGAATACACGGCCGCACAGAGTTACAGACTCCCCGCCCACTGAAAATCAAACCTCTAGGCTACGTTACAACAAGGCTGACCAAGCGTACACGCACAGAAGAAAGCGAGTACGTATATAATGTTAAAATATATTGAGCGTAAATTCATATACTTGCGCTCAGACCCAGTATGCACTGGGCATGCGCTGGTAATGGCGAGTCGTCGAACAAGAAGACACGCACATGCCAAAAGTAAGGCAGACAACGACAAGCGGAAAGCGTGTATTCAACAACGCAGCAGACAGATAGACTGTCTGGATACTACGGACACGGACAGACAGCAGACAGAAAGAAAAACAGGCAGACGCCACAATATGCAAATGAGGTAACACACATTACATCACAACAGCACTAACACACACACAAGACAATATATACACACAAGACAATACATTACGTATGCACAAGGAAAACAGTACGTAGCTCACAGACAATACACACACAAACGGCTACAGCCGTAACACGCCCCCTTTTTAAGTGGGCACGCCCCCGGACCCATTGCGGCGCTGGTAACGACCATGCTTAGGCGGGACGCGGTGGCGAGGCTTCTTCGGGCGCTTGCGAGGTTGGTTTGGGGCAGGGTAGCGCTCGGGTCCGATGTCAAGGCGAAGGAATCGCAGTTTGGGGAAAAAGGTAATCCACTGTTGCCACAGCAGACGTACGCCACGGTGATTGATGTGAAACCGATTGTTGTTGAAGAATTCGGGCAGTATTTCACCCGTTTTCTCACGAACAAAGGCATCGACAAGGATGTCCTGAGGACAAAAAGCTCGAAACTGAGGCGCCGAAAAAGACTCCTCGAACTTTTCGATAAACCAACGGTTGAATGATGCAACCGCGGGGACAGATGGGTGCTCGAAGGGCAGGCTGACAAGAACCCGCGGAGCGTTTTGCAGGTGGACAAGCCGGTTCAGTGCCGTCTTGAACGTGTTCCACTCAGCGTTCCAATCGTGGGTAGGTTTCCCGGCCACGTTTATACCACAGTTGACGACCAAATACCTGAATCGGTACGGGTGGCGAACGCCAATTCGGTTATAGATCTCATTCGCCAGTCGGCTGAAACGGAAATGCTGACAACAACACCTTGCTGGACGCCGGCGACTTGGCGCAGCTGGGAATCCGAGAGCAGAAGGACACTGCGCTCATCCCTCGCCAGGTCCAAGTCCAACGGAAACTCGGACAAAAAGGAGCTCAAACTGACGCGGTTAACGCTCACATTGGGCTCATCGTTGAAGAGGTCAGCTGCCAGGCTGTCAAGGATTTGCCCGTAGCAGTTGCAACCAGGAACACCGATTTCCGGGTGGCTGCGCAGGTATGCTTCCGTTCGACCCGCTGCCCAAATGTGATCGTTGGACCCGGTCGGACAGATGAACGAATCACGTAGCTCGAATGTTTCGCGCAAAAGATTATTGGCTGCGGGATCAAGCTGCGCAATTCGACGAAGAATCGCGTAATACGCGTCGCCAGCAAAGTCCATGAGCCAGGTAGACTCTGTGAACTGATGGTGATCCAACAGGGAGCGAATTGCTCCAGGCATATTCTGGGCAACAGACGACTTCAGAATGTGGTCACTTTCCCCCTGCGTGCGGCGGTGTTGCTCAAGAGCAATGTAGGCATAGGCCTGCTCAACTGAGTAGAATGCCGGCAGGTTTTGGTGGAGGGAAAAGGTACGTCGAAAAAGACGTCCAAGGTGGTGCTCAGTGTTCACGTAGAAAGGCATCTACAAGAACATGCAGAAAAAATTATGATGACAGCGGTAAAAGGCTATCTACGGCTATCTACGCGAATTAAGACAGCGAAAAAGCTATCTACTGCTAGCGACTATATAGCAATTCTAGACAACAAAGAAGCTGCCTTAGCGTATGCTAGCTATAGGTTAGTGCGAAACTATGCAGTTTTGCAACTTATATGAAATGAATTTTCTTGGTTCTTGGGCGTAGATTGTATGGTTTGTTGATTTGATCAGACTCTGGTGTTGCTGATGTTGTCTGTTTTGGCGACTAGGTCAAAACATGGTTTGAGTCTGTCGTGATGTACCCATTCACTTTTGCCAACCCCACTCGCTGGAATCACAAGGTAATTGTGTCTTTGTGGGTTAGTATCAATTAGCCGAAAAGGGCCACTCCACATGTGGGTCAGTTTGTGTGACGTGTAGGGTACAACTTTAGGGTTGAAGACCCTTGGATACTTCTGTTCTAGATAGAACATTAATAGTATCCAGTAGACAGGCAGACATAGGCTTGTCTCGTTCAGGCTGAGGACGAATAGATTTGACCTCCAAAGGACTCGTGCCTAAATGGTTAAGGAAAACATCAGTGCTTCCCCAACGACCCAGCAGGTCTTGACCGAGGATCATTTGATGCGAACAGTCGGAAGTCATAATGTGGACTAAATGGCTTGTGCTGAATCGTCCAACTTGAATGATCAGACGGGCATCTCCTTTGAGTCGGAGTGTAGCTCCATTCAGAACACTCGCGGTAACGCTGGAATTTTGTACTTCCACTAGCATTAACGCGGGAGAATCTTCGCGTAGCAGCGTAATTTCCGCACCAGTGTCGACCAAAGCTGGTACTTCGATTCCATTAACAACTGCGAAAACGATAATTCTGTGGAACATAGGCGCAGGTTCAGTCTCCGTTTTTAGTTCGGGTGAACTAACAGATGAACTAATATGGACTTCAGTCTGATCTGGATCCAAATCACTGGTAGGTCGCCAGTCGGACCACGGGTTGGCGTTAGGTCCTAGAACACAGTTTTTGCTTTCACAGTAGTTTTCCAATGATTTGAAAATACCAGCAGCTTTGCACAGACGATCGACATCGGCAATGAGAATCATAGCGCGACGTGCTCGCGTCAAGGCGACATTTAGCCGACGCTTATCCTGCAAAAACGGTGCATTCCTGTCGTCTGCGCGTACAAAGCTTACTATTATTACATCCTTTTCGCGACCTTGAAACTTGTCTACGGTGCTCACTTCAACACCTTCTAAACTTTGGTCACGCAATAGTTTTTGGATTTTTCGACTTTGCGCCTTATATGGAGTAACTACTCCAATGTCTGGCAGTTCAAAACTAGCGCGTCGAGTCAATGCTTTGATGGATTCCACAACAGCTTCTGCTTCTTGGATGTTAAAGAAGCTGGTGCCATCGGGCTCTCGTTTACTTTTTAAATTCCAAAGCATTAATGGTTTACCAGTCGGCAGCTGCGGATAAGCTTTGTGTGGAGCCTTATCCTGTAGTTTACCGTGGTAAAATTGGCGGTTACTGTGCCCCGAAATGATAGAGGGCATTCTGTATTGCTCGTCTAAAAGGACAGCAGTAAGGCCATTGTTTATACCGCGTTCCATAATTGAGATGGACAATCCATTCTTCCTAGCGGTTTGACTAAAAACACTAGGTCTTAGTTGCTTTTGATCTCCGAAGATCACGGTCTTGGGTGGAAGTGTCGCAAGTAGCGGGATCAAGGCTTCAGGTATCATACTCTGCCCTGCTTCGTCAATAATGACTGTACTGTACCCACCACGATAAAGTAGCGATCGGCCAGCGGCAGTGCAGGTACAGCAGACGACTTTAGCATCTCGCAGAATCTGCTTGCTCAGCTTGTCGAACTCGTTTTTATATTTCCAGAGTTGTTTGTGTGACAGTCGATTGGCTAAAAAGTCTTCGTAAAGCTCTCTAAATCGCTGTCCGCCCTTTTGCAAAACTTGGTTGCACAGGGATATTTCGTACAACTCTCCGGTTGCGTACGGTTATAGTAATGGGCTGTGAACCCGTACTATATCTTTGCTTCCACAAGATTGCCATATTGCTTCTGCAAGGTTATTCACAGCGGTGTTTGAAGAAGCACATACTAAAATTCGGCTTGCCGATACTTTTTCTAGGAGCTGTTGCACCAGTCTAGCAGCGGTGTGCGTTTTGCCAGTGCCTGGAGGACCTTGGATGATAGTAGCTGGATGTTCTAGCGCTAATTAAATAGCTTTACTCTGGGAAGTGTTGAGGTTGTCATCCGCACTTAGTTCGGTATGTTCCTTCAGGGTTAGCTCATCCCCACTGACTTGATGTAGCAGCTTAGTAACACTAAGTGGTAACTGAGAAAATTCGGAGCTAGCTAGACTATCCAGAGCTTTGTAATGCTTATCGAAGGTGTGGTCGGAAATATCTTCCATGACATAGACTTTATAGGCATCAGTAAGTGAGTTTAGCAGCTCGAACTTTGGCTTTTGGGCAGTATTATCTGAATCCTCTCCGTCTTCCATCTCATGACTTAGCAGCAGTTCAGCCGTTATTGATTTATTGGGTTCATGAAAAAGGACGACGGCGCTTATGAATGCAAAATCGTGTCCAGGGGGCCACATGCAGATTCTATCTCCTGGGCTAAACTGATTGGTATCCAGAGTGGCGAATTGTCTAGCCCCGGATACATCCCAAGAAATTTTGCAAAGCTGCTTATCCTCGAACGCTCGTTTGCGTTGTTCTTCCTCTTCCGTGAAGAGCAGCTGCGCATAGCCATCAGCAAACGTATTGGCGTTGAAAGGGGCTACATTCTGGGTTTCAGACGGCTCAGGTTGTTGGCCTGGTTTGTGTTTTTCATAGGCCGCCAGTATTTCTGGTTCTTTTTGCATATCTATCAGACTATTCACAGCATCAATTAATTGTGAAATAGGACAGTTAGGGTCAACGACAGATGCAAGTTTTGCGAACCATTCACGGCAAGGCGTTTCTGTGACTTGCCGACATAAAAAGTCAAGAACTTTTGCATATAATCGGTTCTGCGCATACCATTGGCCTCGTCCCACGGCTTCAAAACTTTCATCACCTAACTTTAGTATGCACACAAAGAAGCTAGGACTATTGCTTCTCTTATTGAACTTGAGCCATTTTATAGCTTGGGCAAGGGAACCGGGTCCAGTTATGCCATATTTTTGGAGGACCGACTGAAATGGTTCAGTACTGCTTGCCTGGTTTAAAAGGGAGACTGGTGTGGTTCCCTTAGGGAGTAGGGCTGATGTACCGTCATTATTATAATTTATCGGTGACACAAGCGTATCTGAGTCAAGCACGTTGAGGCGTTTATTTTTCCGTGAATCCTGGTTTTCAAATTTTTTAGGGAATTCGGACCTAGCCCTAGGTGGATTGGTGTTTGATTCTCGTTTCAGACGAAAACAGTCTTCGCGATTGTGGCCTAGTTTGCGGCAGTGGGAGCAGAATTTATTGTCTGTTCCAGATTTATGGCTTCTGCCTCTGCCCTGTCGAAAATCACCACGACCACGTGTTGCGTTTTTAGAGCTCAATTGTCGTTCTATACCAGCCAGACGTTTTTCTAGAGAACTAAAGTCAAAGCTGGGTGCTACAGTGCCTACTTCAGTACTATGCTGTGCAGCATTTGGGATATTGGTAACAGTAGGGTGGTCAGTTGTAGCAGCGACTGCATCGGTCGAAAAGGACCGTGTATTAACACCAGTCGGATTGCTAGGGTAGGACGCTGGGTTAAAAACAGTATATTTCATTGCTTCTTGATATACTTGCCGTTCCAAGTATAACTTTTGCGCAGTTTTTGCAGTGTCATCAAAAGTTTGTGGGCTCTGACGCATTGTCTCCCATATGAGCCAGGGTTCCAGCCCATGCAAAAGGTATCGCCGGACCTCAGTATTCAGAATTGTATCGGTCAGGGAGCTAAATGCACTTTTAGCCAGCTCTAAAAGTTCGTGGCTATATTGCACGACACTTTCATTTGGGTGCATTTTTCGTGGGCTGAGTTGTAGTGCGCACATATCAGGTGTATACGGTTGATACTTCTCACGTAGTTTGCGTACAGAGACATAATAGTCTGCTTTTTCAGCAGCAGTGAAACTCTCATGGGTCGCTAAGGCAGGATCTTCTAGGTATCCTACTAGCTTTCTAGCCTTTTCGTCAATAGACCAATTCAGACTCACAGCTTTAGCTTCGAACAGACGGTGCCATTTTCGGAATGAAACGGTACCGGGAACACCACTAAACAAATTCAGTCTAATGCCCGTTTGAGGCGAATCTTAACTTGTTTCATTTTTAGCCTGTCCTAACGCAGCATTCGTAGCCCTTAGCTGGTTATTCTCCTGTTCTACAGACTGCATACGACGTTCCAGAGCTCGAAAGTCTCTTAGCAAATTCTGTAGCTCAGTATTATCCATCACAGTCACAGCTCCAAGTAACTATATGCCTACAGCAGTTACACTTACAATGGCTATAAAGCGCAGTTCGTTACGGCAGTGCTGGATTTGAGCAGCCGACAATGTTCAACAATGGACAGTTGTCGCTGACAGAAGGCGTCTAGAAAAAGACCAGAATTTAATTGTGTCCGAAGAAGGACGACAATATTTGCCAAAGTTACTTCGACAATGAAGCAACAAAAGAAGAAAAAAATGAATCTTAGCTATGCAGCTATGATACTATCTGAACAGAAAATGATCAGATATTTTGCATTAAACCCCAAAAAAAGAGGTACTAGAGTCAGTCTGCAGTGAACCCCAAAAAAGAGGCAGTAATAGTCAGTTTGCACTGAACTGCGATAGAGGCTATAATAACCAGTTTGCACTGAGCCTCGCAAAAAAATTGTCAGTCTGCACTGAACCTCGAGAAAGAGGCAATAGAAAATAGAGAGCCAGCTATGCAGCTGTAATCGGTTGCCGAAAATGGCAGTCCGATGATCTCGGTGGGACCTCCACTTGCGCTCAGACCCAGTATGCACTGGGCATGCGCTGGTAATGGCGAGTCGTCGAACAAGAAGACACGCACATGCCAAAAGTAAGGCAGACAACGACAAGCGGAAAGCGTGTATTCAACAACGCAGCAGACAGATAGACTGTCTGGATACTACGGACCCAGACAGACAGCAGATAGAAAGAAAAACAAGCAGACGCCACAATATGCAAATGAGGTAACACACATTACATCACAACAGCACTAACACACACACACACAAGACAATATATACACACAAGACAATACATTACGTGTGCACAAGGAAAACAGTACGTAGCACACAGACAATACACACACAAACGGCTACAGCTGTAACAATATAATGGGAATGTTGAAAGGTAAGTTAAGGGGGCAGTGTCGCGAAAGCAGTTTTGCTCATAGGTTGCAAAAAAAGAGATCTTTTTGATTTGAACTTGTACGTTCACTGAGAAACTAGTCTAATGCTATACTGTGTTAAATAAGTACTGCCAGACAGTAGACTACCAATATCTACCAATATCTTGAACCAATCACCGATTGTAAGCCAGACATCACACAATAAGGACATGAAAATTCAAAAAAATTCAGCCAGATATCAGATTGGCCAGCTTGTGAAGCACACGTAACGTATCGACGCACAGTTTTTTGCCACAAATAAGACAAAAAAAATGAAGGTTCGTTTTCTTTTGATTTTAAAATAAGCGTCTAAATTTTTCACAATTTATCATTATTGCTGTGAGTACTTCACTGTTTACGCACAGTTTCACAGTTCAAACAGGTATTACTCCGCAATCACTCAAGCAATTTGCACTAAATTTTGTGTGCATAAACTACAACATATGTCCCTTTAGTCTATGTAAACAAACTAAACTTAAAGTTGTTAATGTGAATAGGATTTTAAAACGTCATTTTTCCGATTTTGCGAACTCACTGCAAACAGTATACTGCATCAATTTTGATGAAACTTGGCGAAAATACTTGCCTCAACATATATTTTCAAAATATATAAAGAACGATGTCTTATCTTTTTATAAAAATGTTTTACAGTTACGCAAAATCGACTGCTTTCGCGACACTACCCCCTTAAGTGTGAATATGAGAGTAAGGGAGGGTCTCCCAAGTGAAGCCTTACAGATCTTCCCCTCCTCACTTAATTGTGCTCCCGCACAATTAGGCAAGAAGCAAGAAAACCGTAAGCCGACACAGGTGGGGTGTTGATAGTGGGGGTAGGGTGAATTTTGAGAGAATTTAGGAAGAATTTTTAACCCCGGGAGGGTTCTTCCCCTCTTCACTTATGAATTTGCCCACACAATTTATACCCAAAGAATATACCAAAACACAATATATTACTACATACAAAATACACACACAACGTCACTAGGCAAATCACTGATGAGTTCTCGCTGAGGTGGGTTAGCTGATTCCAAAAATAAGTGAGGTAAGTTGGGCAAGTTTGGCGAATGTACAAGGCGTTGATTAGTTTACACGAGTTACCAGTTACGATCACAAAAGTTGAAATGGCGGCGAAAATAAGGCTCTATTAGTTACCACGAAATACCGTTTAGATACAGTCCATACAGTCCACAATCCTCAGGCGTTTCAGGGTGCGTAGGGGGATGGGGTTGTCGCCATAAGCGCCGCAACGAAAGGCAGGGGGGGGGGGTAGACGATTCACCAATTGAGCAATATCACGCACCGTAGGCAGTTCCAAAATTGAGCAAATATGCATAGTTTACAGTTCGTACATTGAGCAATAGCACCGAGGTAGATGTAGCGATTTTTGGGCAGCACTGTAGCGGCAGCAGAGGTAGAGGCTGCAGTTTGAGCACTGAGGATTCGATCGCTGGTCCAACATTGGGTGGCCTCCACTTGGGCGTGACACGTCTGGCATGCGTCTAATGGTGCCTCATTGGCCCCCACTGGCGCCGCCATCGATGCACTGCACCATAGGCTGCTGTGGCATAGGCGTAGGCACAAGTTGTACATACAGTTTACACACTACAAAAATCACAAATACACCAGTTCAAATACCACAAATTATGACACACAAATATGACAACAGCAAATTAAGGCATCCATAGGGCAGCACAGAACAAATTACCACAAATTACTACAAATTATCAATACGAAAAATAAAGCACATACTAAAGCAAACATACAAAGCATCAATACCAAAAATACCAGTAACGCGAGTTAAGACACAAGGTAAGTGACATATTATGATGGCAAACAGGATATACACAGCCGAACAATTGACAAAATAAAAAAAATATGAAAAATATTTTTGGGTTTTGTAATTATAATGTTTTTTGTATTTTAGGTTATATGCCTTTTTTTGAAGAAAAATGATAAATATGAAAAATGAAGAGATTACGAAAAATGACAAGAGCAACAAAAATACCCGCACATTATGCATTATATTATGACAGTTACAAAAATAAAATTTTATTTACATTGTTGATTTTCATTGTCTCTTTGGCATAGATGATTGGTACAGTTAGCGTCTTTTCGCGTAGTAAGTAACAGTTCGCTGGCTACGACCTAGCGACTGAGCGGCTTGCGTTCGCGCACGAGTCGAACGAGTAGATCGAGTAGAGCGGGCGGCGTGAGCGGGACGAGTGCCTATCGCGTGGGTCACCTCGCGCTGTTGCTCCGCGGGCATGTCGCTGTAGGGCACGTAAGCGGGTCCCGTATTGACGATAGGGACGGTGACCCTTTGAAGACGCGGGTATTCGCCTCGGGGCGTTCCAAGCGTGGGACCTCAATACGAAAGGGCGTCGTTTGTTGAACAGATGCCGCTGCGCCTTCCGGTCGTACGGTGGGCGTATCCATCCGTGGCGGCCACTGTTCATGCTCCTCAATTTCCACGTCGGATAATTGTTCAATAATCAGCTGAGGTAGTGGAGCAGATTCTACCTCCATTCGCCGTTCCTCTTGTTGTTGCTGAGGCGCTCTATGAGTCCTCAAATGGTCGAGCTGATTTGTTGGTGATGTTGCTCTGGTCCGTGGTCATATGGGCCGTTCTAATTGAGCTGCGCGTTCCTGGCGTTCTGGCCACTAGCTCTATCCTTTCCTGTCTTTCCCGTTGGTGCTGGTTTCATGCAGGACGGTCAGCTCATTTACCAATCGTTGCAGCATCGGTTCCACGGATTCTTCTTCAGTGCTGGTGCTAGGCTGGTTCGGAATAAACAGAGATTTTTGGTGTCTCGTGACCCCGTTCATCTCTGCCACCTCCTCTTCCATGCCTGCTGCAGGGCGTTCCACTGTTGGTTCTGTGTCCATCGTTTCGTCTCTCGATGTCACCTTTATCTCCCAGGCGTCCGTCGATCCTGTCTTCTAAATTCCCTGGCTCTTCTCGCTGGGGTGTAGCGTTAGCATCTGCTCTAGCCTTTGCCTCTTGGCCAAGGTGGACGGAGCCGCAGCTGCGATCCCACCAGCGTTCGTTCCTGTCACCGCTGGGGTTACGAGATTTGGCTCCGACTGCGTCAATGACGTTGTTCTACTACATTATTGCTTTAAAAATATTGTAATAGTATGAAAAATTGCAATTTGCAGACGTTTTACATTAAGTGAAGTATTTTGCAAACTACCTTGGGAACATACACTGCCACGAGGTGGGGCTCGGTTTGGGGGGTTACTAAACCGGTTGCTATGCGGCTGAGTTGCTCTGCATCCCACCCCGTGATTCACTCCTCCTTTCTGAATTTGGATGCGCATAATATAGTATGGGTACTGTTTTGGACGAAGCGACGTTCTCAACCGATCTGACAGAAAGGAACCTGATTATCTGGCTCTGGTGACGTCTAAAGTAGTGTTATATTTTCAATTTCAGCCATGAACGCCATGCTTCTGCGCATCAATCTGACCTGCATGATTGTGTCTCCGCTGGTGGCTGCTCAGATCATGACTTCACTCACCCAGCTGGCGGGCTGTGTTTATGTGGCCAGCTGGAATATTGTCTCATTTTTCCTCGAATACTATATACCTGCTCTGGCGTGTCTATAAATCCAGCCCTGCCTTGCAGGCTCCCAAAATTAATGCTGGTTAGTGAATATACTTTTTTATTTGATATTTTTCTTCGAGACTTATGTCAAGACGTACATTGATGTATGAACCCCCGCGGAATGTCAGAGAGTGGCTTACGACGCCAAAATCGGTTGTTCACGAAGGTAAATTAGGCGAAAAGTGTTGCTGACTGATGAGACTCACCCCCCCTCCCATAACCCTGCCTATTTGGTCAATCAAAACTGCATCAAAACTAGTTTTGATTTGATGCAGTTTCCACATCAAAACAACCCTAGGGTTGTTTCGATGCGACGTATTTTCAATTGAATTGATTTGATTTGATGTGACCACTCTCAAAAACCAATTGATTTGATTTCATTTGATTGATTGATTGATTTTAGTCAGTATCTGAGAATGCGACTTTTCCTTCACTTTAATACCAGTAAAGTTAGCCTAACTTTACCCATGGATAATTTTGAGAATACGGCCCGCCGTTATTTCTGAGCTTGTTTCAGGTTACGCCTACCAGCAGGGCTTGCAAGAAAATGTTCTGGCCGGCGTTCGTGCAGTCAGCGCGGTGGTGGGTATTTCTGGCAGCTTCGCCTTTCCTCTGCTGCGTCGTAGTGTCGGCTTGCCTCGAACCGGCCTGATCGGCTTGATCAGCCAGATTTTGACCCTGACTCTCTGCATTGTGTCTATTTGGCTTTCCGGCAGCCCGTTTGACCCAGTGGGATACTTTCGTGGGATTAATAACTACACTGCCTCAGACATTGCAAATGGGACCGTGAATTTAGAAATGGATCCACCACCCCCACCCACGTCCCATATTTCCATATGGGTCTTTTTGAATGGGGTCGTTTTAGCCAGATTTGGTGAGTGTTCAGATGAGATAATGTGTACTATGTAGTATGTACTTAAATTCGTTGTAACAAATGGCCATACAATTCATATTATCGCTGTCACAGTCTTCAGTGTATACCATTGGGCTCTGTTGTTCACACTGTGTCGAAACCCTATTTACGCTAGGTTCATGCTCGTCCTTGTCTCATGCAAAAAAGTAGCCGAAACTATTCGATCGATGTTCTACAGCAGTTGATTAAAGTTGGGATTTTTCGCTGTCCCCACGTCCTTGAGGACAAGTATGAAGCAGGCTTTTAATTGCTTGTGTGTGTCCAAGTTGCCCAGAGTTTGCAAAAATGTCTTTTACTTTATGACTGCTACTAACTCCCCTCGGTCCCTCGGGTAGCCTCTGTTTTGAGGGCTTCCCCTCCCCCCGACCACGCACCACACACATTTATATATGGTTGGATGGTGCAACAGTATACAAATTACAAACATTCCAATTCAATTGATATTACGTAATTTTGTCGCTGGGTTGCAACTGAGAAAGCCTTAATTTTTTCAACCCTCATTTTTTCTACCCTTTATTCATTTTGTTTTTTCAATTTTTTTACATTTTCTGTTTCAGGTCTGTGGATTGCGGACTTGTCAGTGAGTCAGGTTTTCCAGGGGCCGGTTTCATAAAACTACAATCCTACAATTGTAGCCTAGAAATGTGAAAATGTAGTGAAATTGGTTTCATCAAGCTAGCCACAATTGTGAAACTTCACAATTGTAGCCTTACAATCCTACAATTGTACATCACAATTGTAGCCTTCACTTCGCCTGCTGCATGCATGAAATGTTCACTGCAATCCTAGAATTGTAGATCACAATTGTTGGTTTCATAAACTTACAATTGTGACACGTGATGTTTGTCTAGAATTGTAGAATTACGTTCTATTTCAGCAGTTGAATTCATTGAATTTAGAATTCTACAATCTTAGGCTTGTAGCATGTCTACAATTGTAGCGACAAACTACAATTGTAGCCAAATGCGGTTTCATAAAACAATTGTGAAAATTTTACAATCCTACAATTGTGAATTTACAATTGTAGGATTGTAGCACACAATTCTGGCGTTGTTAGTTACAATCCTACATTTCTACGCTGACTCTTACAATTGTAGGCTACAATTCTACAATTGTAGCCTACAATTCCACAATTGTGGACAATTTCAGCGTTGAGTTTCGCATATTAGTTTCCCTGCGCAGGCGATCATCTTATATGCGCTTATATAGGGGAAGACGGCCTAATAAGGGACAGTCCCCAATAAGGAACACTCTAACTTTCTCGTGATTGCCAAACTTATAGGTTTTATTTTAATTGGAAATTAAAGTGTCACGTGATAGCCCACGTTTCGCTCTATCGATTGGCATCACGTTTCATGTGATAACTGACTTCCAATCAAAATTACTGCATCGTTTTCACATCCCGTCATAATAATTGAAAATGTATGGCCAGACTGTTGATTGCGGCATGAAAGTTTATCACCATTGCTTGACGCGAAAGTTGGATTAATTGCAATAAATGTGGTATCATTCGAAAGCTTAACCTCTGCTGCGTCGCCTCGCATGAAGATTTTTTCAAATTTGTTACAAATACCAGCATCTAGTGTGAGTTTACAGTTTGACCTTTGTGTTTTTTACCTTACCCATTTTAGGGACACCCATGCCCTATTAAGGGACACCTATGCCGATTTAGGGACAGTCAAACTAAATTAAATAAGGGACCATTTTCATTGATGTAACAGCCTATGTAGTGCACTAATTGAAGAAAATGTGAGGAAAGACTGTTCATGCACAAACACAGTTATTTTTCATTTTGTAATTTATAATTTGAAGACTTGTTTTTTTTTACCACCCTCACGGTTACAGAGAAGTTCGGGAACTACACAAACCGCACTCAACCTTCCTAAGGTCGAGAGAACTGCCCTGTGGCGAAACAGCAGGCAATAGGTTATTCGTTATGTGCTATGTGTGCATGTGCCTGGCTGTGGGGGGCCACAAAACAGTCCGAGGGTCACGCTGGGGGAGCGGAAGGCCCGGTAATTACTGGCGTTCCCGTGTCGCCCACCCCAGCCACTAGGTTTCTAGTCCGTATATATACACACGGAGTGTTTCTATCTAGATATGTCCAAGGCTCCAACCAAGATGATGTCCTCTGTGTACTACGTATATGTGTCATGTTCACTGGGGCCCGCCTAGTGGCTGGGGCACCTCCCCGCAAGCCTATTGGCCTTGGCGCAAGCGACATTTATCTCAGCGGATCCCATGTGTTGGAATGTATTGTGTTTAGTTATTTCAAACATACCGGTTTTGGCGATGTCTCATTTGATGTCTTTTGGCTCCGTTTACTTGGTTTGATTGGTCTACTTTTAATGTCTGTCATACCTGTAATTATAATATATCCGTCATGGTATAGGTGCATATTGGCATAGTTACATATAGTCATATATAGGTAGAACATGTATAAAGTTTACATATATTACATGGTTACATACCTCTCAATCTCATTTTGGTGGTACCCACGGGCTCTATGTTCATCATTAAGGAGAGCATTTGATGGATTTCAGGAACGCACAGGTTTTCCGTAGGTCGTAGACACTACCGTACAGGGCTCTTGCAAGGGTTGGCGTTTTGTTGTTCCATATCCGTAGACGATGTCTTCTATGCCGTGCGCAATCAATTATAATATGCTTCGGATTCTCTAGCTCTCCACAAAGGCAGTTTGGAGTGTCGGATGCTTTTATTTTGTATAAGTGTTCTTTAAAGTGACCATGCCCTGATCTACATCGAAAAATGGTGGTTGATTCTTGCCGACTGAGGCTTAGGATAGCATCACTTGTGTGCGGGCTGCGTCGGTACTCGAAATATCTCCTGCCTTTAGTACTGTTTTTCCATTCTTGGAGCCACATACACAGAGCATTTTTTTTAACAAACTTGATAGTGTCTTTTGGTCCTAGTCTTTTTTCTGGTTGCGGCTCGTCAAGGGCCCGCTTTGCTAGTCGATCAGCCCTTTCGTTCTGTTGAACCCCACAATGTCCAGGAATCCAACATATATGAAGATCAATTTTGTTTTCAACTTGCATAGCAATATATGTGTCAAATTCTGCAGCAAATATAGCGGAACGTGAGTCACAAAAAACTACCACTTTCACTTCCTCTGCTGTTTTAATTTCAAGGACAATATCCACAGCTTTTCGTATAGCTTTAAGTTCCGTCTCTGTTGAGGATAGTGGGAATCCTGTGGCTTCACTGGCTGTGATGTCGTCAGTATAGGTGGTTTCTATAACAATACCTATACCACTGGCTTGTCTTTGCTGATCCACTGATCAATCCGTATAAGCGTGTATCCATTGTCCCATCGGATACTGTGAAATAGTGTCTTTAGCAGAGTTCAATTGTTCTATCGGAGTCTGTTGCTTGTTAGTTTTTGATGCATAAGGAAATATGGGGACAGGGCTATAGTCCAGGGGGTTCAAGGTCTCGTAGTGATCTATTAGGATAGAGTCGTCGCGGATGTTTGTAGAATTTATAGCTTCCTGCATTTTGTTTAGTAGTTTTTGTTTTTTACATTTTGTCCGCTCCGTATTTGTAAGCACTCGTTTCGCCGCAAAGTCCGTAGGCATATACCTCAGCTTCTGTGTGGTAATAGTCAGTGCTCTTTCATGTTGCATTTTGATTGACGGCGTGTTAGTTTCTATTTGTAGAGCTTCGATTGGTGTAGATGGGAGGCTACCGGTTATAAAGCGCAGTATTCTGTTTTGTAGATTGTTAATAGGTCTAGTTGCAGATTTCGAGGCATTTCCCCATAATTCAATACCATACTGCAGACATGGTCGTATGGTGGCATCAAACAAGTCTTGTAGAGTTTGACGTTTGGTGCCGTATTTAACACTACTCAATCTTTTAAGTAGATTGAAGCGAGGAGCTATTTTTCTTTGAAGGTTAGTGATGTGCGGTATCCACGTCATCCGTCGATCAAAAAGTACACCTAGGTATTTGGACAGTCCTGGAGAAGGACAGTTTACCCTGGCGTGATGCTATCGGTTGTCCTCCCTGATTGTTGTTGTCAGTCAGCAGGTTGTTTACTAGTCGCCAAGTTTTATTTTGCTGCTGGAACGTTCTGACCGTTAGGGCAGAGCAAAATCTGCGCCACGAGTTCTGTCTGCTTGCTCTAGTTAGGCGGCGGGCATAAGCAGAGCGTTTACTGAGATTAATTCTATTAGTTTGGGTTGGACGTTGTCTGAGGGTTTGTAGCGCTTTACGTCTCGCTTGAATTGCTTGCTTAACTGTTCTTGACAGAGTAATATCTTTCTTTCGTCGTGAAAGACATTTAGGGATAGCTTTATGAGCAGCCTGTATTATCGTATGGCTTAGTCGCTCGCATTCTTGTCCAGTTGTAATCTCATCCAGTTGAGGTGCTTCTTCAGTGAATTGTTCCAATTTATTTTTGAATTTATCCCAATTTGCTTTTTTGAAGCACCAAACTTTTCTTTTAGCTGGCTTTGTTGGTGCTTCCTTATCCAGTGTAAGCAGTATTGTTCTATGATCACTGCCTAGCGTATCACCAACGCTAATGTTTGTGGAGTTTGCTATTTTAGCGGGAACAATACTAAGGTCTGGGTGAGTATGGCAGGCGTCATGAGTGCGAGAGATGTATGTAGGCTCATTGTAATTCGTCTGCAGTACTGACAGTGGCTGTTGAGCATCGTCTATATAGTCCACAATCATACCCCCATTCTGATTTGAACGTTCATAGTGCCATGCTGTGTGGTGGCTATTGAAATCACCACAAAGGATCAAGTTCATTTTTTTGTCGGGTTTGCGCGGAAGTGTCAAGCGTGTATTTGGAGGGTTGTATACATTGCAGAACTTGTAGACATCGTTCCCAATTTTAATTTGAATATCAATATGTTCTGTACCACTTTCTTCAATGTCGGCGTATACAACTTGGAAGGGAATGTGGTTCGCGACAAGAGTTATCAGGCCTCCTCCTCTGCGATTGTCAGGTCTGTCTAATCTAATGACATTGTAGCCCGGAAAGTTAGGGCGTTGTATGCGATCAGTTAACCAGGTTTCCTGTATCGCAACTAAATGCACACTGTTTTCCTTTAGGAATTTTTTCAGTTCATCGCCTTTTCGATACAATCCGTTAGCGTTCCATTGGGCAATTTTGAATTTTACGTTGTCTTTGTTGATGTAGGGAATCTGCGTATTCATGACTAAAAACATAAAAATACTGGATTGTCGGATTCATTTGGGCGGCCAGTACGTTTGTGGAATATTGAATAAACCAAATTTGGGTTGTTTGATTGGGTGATCATAACCTTGTTTATTTTGTTGAAGTGCGTTTTCACATTACAGTTTGATGGAATAAAAATTTCGGTGGTTAATTTTAGCTAATTTGTTGATTTTGTCGACCTTCGGCTCATTGTTATTCCTGTCTGAAATGAAAAGGTCACGGCATAGAGAGATAAGCACATAGTTAGGAAGATGAAATTAACATGTAGCATTTGTTTGATTCAGTGGGTTGATTTGTATTCTCTTGCGGTTCTACTAGTGTTGGTTGGGATATGGTTGTAATAACATAAAACACTAAGGCGTTGAAATACACAAAATAAGCGGCGCAAGTTACACAAAAAAAACAGTTACAGTTGAAATACAAAGGAGACAATAAACATAGCATTTTAAACACAACACACTTATCCTGTTTTGGTGCTCAAGAAGTAATGATAGGAGAGCACTGAGAGCATACATGTATTAAGATACAGAGGCATATGCTTATCAAATTTAATCCTGGCTTTGGTGTTTAGGTGTCTAGACGCGTAGTAAGTATAATATGATACCTTTCGTTTGATGATGGTCCAGTAGCTGTTATGGTGGTCCAGTATATACTGTCATATATATGTTAAGGAATTCAAGGCAAAGAAACAAGGAGAAAACATTATTTGCGGTTGGAAGGTTGAGTGAGGTTGTACGGTTGAATTCCTATTTTAATAATGTATGCTTGTAGTCCGCTGTTAGTACATATATAATAAATACAGAAGTTTTTCACTTCGATTCTCTGTATACGTGAGCAGCTTGCGCATTTTGGGGGAGGGGGGTTCGAAGCGACTTTTCCGCCGTTTTTTTTTGTGTCTTAGTATATACGGATCAACATATAAAAGTCAACATTAGCTTCCATCTAAGGTTTTGATGGAGATTAGTATAGAATTGATTGGATTAAACGGGAAGCAGGAATAACAATTTCACAGGGAGACCCGTATGTAAGTTTTGCAATTCATACAAAATTTACATACTTCGTGTAGGAGTCGACGT